>PPHD01018242.1:0-13491 GCA_002909625.1 Bambusicola thoracicus
AAGAAAGAAAGAAAGAAAGAAAGAAAGAAAGAAAGAAAGAAAGAAAGAAAGAAAGAAAGAAAGAAAGAAAGAAAGAAAGAAAGAAAGAAAGAAAGAAAGAAAGAGAAAAAAGCACTTCAAAAAGGTATGAGTATAAAATTGATTGACCTAATTCCTCTACACAGCTGTAGTCAAGGTGCTTTGCTGAGTGAAAAATCATAGTTATTAGAGTTGGTTTCCACCCAGAAAATGTGACACAAAATAAGCATATTCAGAATCAAGAGGCATGGAGAGTATTTTTGTAATCCAAATGTTTTCATTTCCATAGTTAACTTCCAGAGACAGAGCTGTCAATATTATTAAAATGTCCTTTCTAAATGCTGAGCAAAATTCCACTTTCAGCTGCGCTGCTCTTAATTCCTTCCCAGTGATTGATGGCTTCCTGTTGATGAAGCCTTCAGAGCTGTATAATTTAATTGTGCCAGATAGCATGTGCTAAGGGGCCGATTATGCTCTCCGTTACACTGCTGTTTCTCCTCTGGGTTCAATCCAGCTGTCAGTCTAACCGTGCTGTCTGAAACTCGCCACTTTTTAGGGCAGATCTGGACTTGAGCTTGTGGCTCTTATTTCAACCTGAGGTAGTTCAGTGACAGCTGCCTTATTACAAACGCCATTTGGAGCTGTGCCTCTAGAACCCCATCAAAAGCTTAAAAACCATTCTCTGTGCAAATCATTTGAAGTTATTTGTTCTTGGAGTTGTCTTGGTAGAAAATCATTTCCAAGCTTTTGTTTCTCTGTACTCCAGGAAAAAAATAATGATTTCAGATTCTCAAAGGTATTTAAATATCATGTATTATTACAGCTTAGGTCTTTTGTTGGCCTTGGTCTCACTTTTTGAGAAACAAAGATTGAACTTCCCAAATACTGCCGTAATTTCTGAAGTGGAGTCTCCTGAAAGACTCAGAACAACAGCAACAATGGGCTGCCCAGGGAGGCAGTGGAGTCACTCCCTGGGTGTGCCCAAGAAATACGTAGATGTGGCACATAGGAGATAGTTTAGAGGGCAGTATTGGTGGTAGATGGTTGGTCGGACTAGATAATCTTAGAGGTCTTCCCCAACATTAATAATTTTATGATTCTATGATTCTAAGTGTAGTGATGACTGAAGATAAGTGTTTTCCTGAGCATAAATTTGTAGTTTTCAACCTGTGGCCTGTGGTCCCTTCAGTAGTTTGTAGACTAACTCTGAAGAGCTTCTTGGGGAAAAGAAAAATCCTTAAGCCTTTTCAGGCTTAAATTCAACACAAATGGATTTCCCATTTGTATTGGGGAAAAAAAAAAACCAACCAAACAAATACAAATGCTTAAGCTTGGAGATTTCTTGTTAGCAAAAGATCAAGATCTGTGAAACACAAACTCCTTAGCTGGTGTTCCCCTTACGTGATGCTTCCTGACAAATTAAAACCAGCAGAGGCCTAATTAATAATGATGCCCACTCTGCTGCTCACCTCTTGCTCTCACAGTGCAAGCTTTGCAGGCAGAGGGTGTTTGAGAGATGCTTTTTCCTTCCCTCACTTTATTCTTTTCAACCTCAACTTTTGATATCTACCTTTGCATTAAAGAGGACTTGCTCACATTCCTTGTCTGCTTTCACTTATCAGCTTAGTGCAATGGTAAGCGTTATTATTGTACACATTGATTATACAATGCAATCCTGGATGAGTGAATGCTCCCACTGTTGGGAGCCCAGTAGAAATCACAGAATCATCTTAACGCCACCCAGGATTATTGGTTTTCACTGTAATGCCAACAAGCTGTCACTGTTACCACAAACCCTGTCGAGGTATCACTCATGACTATCTAAAGGCAGGAAGAGCAGCTCCGGGACCACTCAACTATAGAGTAAAAGACTATGAGAGAGAAGCACCAATTACCAAAATTAACTGTGGCCATGTTGGCAGTGGCATAGGAAGTCCCTGACTGATCAGTCCTCTGTGGGGTTTGCCCTTTTAGAACAAGAATTTTGAAGATTCCAAGGGTTGTTCAATGAAGTTATTTGTGTGTAAACCATGAGAACACAGAGTTGGGTCAGTATCAGCCAAGCACTAGCAGTTAAGAGAAGGTATGAAGGCTGTACCTTTCTGAGAACAGAGGACCATCTGTAGAGGTTTGGCCGCGGCCTTTCATTTTTGTAACTGCACCATTCAGTAATTTGTATTTAACTGAAGTGTCTCTTCCAGAAAGGTCTTTGGAGTCTCAGTACCTCCTTCATACGGTCACACATAGGCACAGAATGATGCATCAAATCCAAACAGGTGATGCCCAGCTGTGCACCAGAGCAGTCCAGCCCAGCTGCAGGTGTGGAGCTCAGCTATTTGCAATTTGATGCCTAGAGGTTGTTGAGTTTTATTCTAGTGCATGGGAAACTTCTGCAATGTAACCCATGCTGCACACGGATCTCTGGCCTAATCAGTTCACTATTGATAGCTCATGAAAGCTCGAGTGACTATTCATTGTCTGGGGCCCTACATGATTGCCCAAGGTCAGAAGAAACCAAAGGCAAAGCAACATAATTGCCGTTCAGTGTTACAGCTTGAGACATAATTGATGTAACTCTCTGTGGCTGACTGCGAAGGACAATTTGAGCAATACGTGACTTTGAAGGACCAAGGAGCCCTTCTCACCCACCAACAAAGATGGCGCTGTCCAAAAGCAGCCACCCAAAGGAACCACAGATGAGGCTCCAGTCTGACTGCTGTCATCTTGCCAATGTATCTGGAACTGTTAAGAAAGCAGAGGTAGTGCAAAGCATATGAGGGGGTTTTATTGAAAAAACATAGAATTACTTGAGTTAAACTTCGTCTAGTCCAACTCCCCTGCAATGAACAGGGACTCCTACAGCTCCACCAGGGTGCTCCTTGAACCTTCCTGCTTCCTGCAAACTTCACACAGCATGAAATCATCTGTGAATTTTCATTAAGCCGTACCCCTGCCAAAATCCATGTATATTTATAAACCCCCATAAGTAAGCAATGCTAAAGTCAGGGCATTTTATTACACCCTCATATTTGGTTCTTTTGGATCTCTGCAGCACTGAGGCTGCAAAATGTCCTGTCTGCTGTGAAAACTGCCCAAGGAAATACACTTCCCCCTTCTTCTTGGAAAGCATCAATACATGAACAGGGAATATACGCGCCTGCCTTTCCTGTCTGCCATCCCTGCCTGCCACCTTCTTGCCATCCCATTCATCTGCTGCTCCTGCCCACAGAGTGATGAATCCACCATTAAAAAGCAATGTTATGAGACAGAGAATAAACCTTCTTTCTCATTCTTTTCTCCTGCACACATCTTCTTTTCTTCTGTATTTTATGCATGAGCTGTCTGGGGTGATTCTTTAGCCTGTTATGCAAGGAGTCAGGCTCTCCAACCGGGTGGAAAATAATCTGCACTTGGTACAATCCTATTTGCTGGAACGAAAGTGAGTCAGCAGAGATGTCGCGTCTGCTGTATGCAGACAGGCAGACCTGGCCGCTTGGATACAAAGGCTAAGGAGAAGTTTCTCTATGGAGGCACATACCCGCGTGTCCAGATTATACGCCATCTTCTTTAAATCCTGCAACGCCCTCTGCATGAACTCAAACGCATGGCAGTCAACGCAGGGGCGGCCTGGAAAAAGGTATAGGAAAAAAGACATCACTGTCACAGCATGAAATCCGGAATGCAGCGGTACAAAGAGGGAACACTCAGAGACCTTGTAATGCCAGGAGGAAATCCATTTTACCAGGACCCACACCTGCATGCATGCAAAGTTAGGGCTGCCTACGGCCAGGGCTCTACCTGTCTCTATGCGAGTGCTCACTTCTTGAGTGAGGACCAGCAAAAGCATGATGAGAGCGCTTTGCTGCCTCTCTGCCGGATGCTGAATGCCTTCAGCCCCCATCCTCTCCCTTTGAAATGGGAATTCCCCATTCCTCCCCACCGGTGGGTTAATTCTCCACAGATTGGCTGCAGATAGCAGTTGCGGTGGATCAAAAATCAGACAGCCAGCTCTGTTTTTATGAGAGCAAGACCTTACAGGAACAGCTTGGTAAGGGTCAGCACCAGATTTGTGTTTGCTTCCTTCACCTGCTGCTCTGCTTTTTCTCTGCCAGGAATACGGGGTGTCCCACTGGCTCTGCAGTTGGTGCCAATGTGCACGCACAGAGGGGCAGGGCAGGGGGAAGGCGGGGAGAGGAAGAGGAAGGGATGTGCCAACAGCCTCCTGGCTCACTGCTGGGCTTGGGCATTTCTGCTCTGCCAGGATTCATCCTGCACTGATCTCGTGCCCTTTAGTTACAGAGTAAATGGAGTATGTGCTTTCAGAGGAAGAAATTGCAGATACTGGAGGAGATGCAGGGCGAATAGAGATGAAATCTTACACTGATCGCAGAGCCCTGACACTGTGTGGGGAAATGCTAAAATCTCTGTCCCCAGGCAGCCACTTGTGCTGCTCTGACAAAGCAAAGTGAGTGCAAAGCTGCTGCTGAGATGGCTGCAGAGCTCCCTGCAGCCTCTAATCAGTATTTCAACAGTCAAACTGTTCTCACTTCTGAGCATGGAGGAAGAACCTGAATACTCAGTGTGCTGTTGGCAAACCTGCCGTTCCCTTGGGGCCGTGGTCTGCTCCTTCCCATTGCAGTGCTCTTCTCAGGAAGCAGCCTACCCTGGCCTACTTGCCTGCCCTGAAGTGACTGTCACCGTATTGCATGTGGAACCAGGAGCTGCATTCAGTGATCCTGGTGGGTCTCTTCCAAACTTGGGATATTCTGACACTGCGACATCCCAGGATGGCAACATCCAGCTGTTCAAACTGACCCGTCACTTTGACTTATGGTGGCGCAAAGAGGACTCACTGAAGCAGCACCACTGCAGATGAGGGGACAGCTGGACCTGGGAGGAGAGCAGCCAGGAAGGCAGCTGGCTGTCAGTCTTCCACTTGCAGCCCCACAGAGCACACATCTGAGCAGAGCTCTGGAAGTTAAGGCATTGTTGAACTCATCACTGAACTTCTTGCACTTAGCACAGAACAACCTGAATGCAGTTCCCCAGATAAAACAGGGGCAGCAAATCCCCACTGTTTGGCAATTCTACAGCTGCGGTCTGATTTTTATCAGCAGAAACACCCAAGTCCTGACTTCAGCTGAGCTTTTAAGCTATCATAATAGCCACGTTCTTGCAGTAGACAACATCAGATACTTCGGTAATATATAAGATTAAGCACTTGGTTGGTTGTTGTTTTTTTCCTTGTGTGTTTGTTATTTGTTTGAGCAAAGCAATGGGAAATGGGATGCAGCCTCACAGGGTCAGAGCCTTTGCTCATGTGCTCACGCCAAGGATTTGCCCATTCCCCTAAGCTGAGGCCATCTCACTGATGTGGGGCTGGTGGTGCTCACTGGGTATTGTTCCATAAACAGAGTACTGTTGTTAGTGATTAGGAGCGTTACTGTTGGTGATTCCTACCAGTCCACTGCAAAGCAGGTGGGGTGCAGATGTGCTCATCATGGGGTCTACTGTAGCCTGTGGTATTCCCAGAGACAGATATTAATTAAAATAATTACAATAATTAATAAGTAACCCCCCAAGTTCACTGTGCTGGCCAAGAGATATCCAGCATTGCTTCAAGTAAGCAACTGATGTAAAAACTCTCAATGGGAGTAACGGTGGGGTGGGATATAACCTACTGTAGGGAACCTGATTTGGCAGGATTGTTGGACTGGACGATCTCCAGAGGTTCCTTCCAAACCCTACAACTCTGCGACTCTGTGATCAATGCTCTAGATTAGACCTCTAGCAGTGTTATTTTACCAAGAGATTACCAGTGTTATCTCTACCAAGAGATGTGAAAATAGACAGCCCAAGTCCTGGACCTGAGAAGCCCTCCATGGATTTTTCTCATGTTAGTTTGACACACTGCTTTTTGAATCCATGGGAACTTTCAGCATCTGCAGCATGCTGTGGCAATGAGTTCCACAGCTCAGCAGCTCACTGTGAGCGAACTGTCGATCTTGCAGGCTCTGAAGTTAACTTCTACTGGTGTCACTTTCTGCCTCCAATTTTTGCAGTGAAAGAGACATTTATTACATAATCACCATCTTTGCCCCACTTCTGACTTTGCTGATCTCCATCACTCCCTGCCTCAGTGTCACCCTTCCAGACTGAACAGATGGCCTGCAAGCTGCTCTACCTAGCTGGGCTCATCCTCTCTTCGTGCTCACTACATTTTCCCTAAGATGCTCATGAACTTTTCCTCAAACTAACCCTGTCTTGTTTCACAAGGGGGTTAAGCAAATCTAAGTATGTTCTGCTTTCTGTCCTTGGCTGCACGTTCCCACCCTTTCCCTTGCTCACAGCAGCAGAGTCTGTGCATTTGCTTGGTCAGCTGAACTGCTGATTACTTTTTCTCCAGACCAGCTTCTGAATGTACAAATCCTGGGGCCAGAATGAGGACAATGGAGAAAGTCATGGTGAGAAGGGCAGAAGCAGCACAGGCTTACATCAGCTTAAAGCAATTGTGGAACCAAACCCGAAGTCCCATCATAGCAAAGTACAGCAGAGTGCTATTAATTCCTTGCTGACAGCTGAGAACAGGCTATCATTCATAGGAAGACTTAACAGGTTTGTGGATTAACATAATGAGAATTATCAAGAGTCAGCTATAATTCTTTAAATGGATCCTGTCAGCATGAAGACTGTGTCTGCCTTTGTGTGTTTGGGGAGAAGTGGGGGAGGAGAGCTTAAAATATGCTTCTTGGCTTCTTGGTGAAAAACTGGAGCTGAAAGCACTGTGGAAGTATAATTTACTTTCCCTTGCATACACATGGCATTTACTCTTTGTATTTCTTGCACCTTGGCAAATGCAACCAGACTGACCGGCTTCTCTCTTCAGTTCCACATTTCAGCCTTCACAGTGGATGATCTGGACTGGAAATGCAATGGTAGCTTGGGGAAATTGCTTAATTATTTTTAGTGGATTGCTCTGAACTTTAAAGAAAATACTCTTGAAAGCATTAGCAACACCACTTCATACTTGAACAGTCTTTGTAAATGCAAAGCAGCGTGTATAAAGTATAAGAATTTAATTAGTCACTCCTAATCAGCATTATTCAGAAAGAGCTGGGCCTGGCTCTCCGACTGGCAGAGAGAAAGCAAAGTGGAGCGTAAGTGATGGCGCCCCAGGCCAGAGATCAGTGTCACACAGTAGCACAGGACCTCTACAGCACTCAGAAGATAACATGGACTTAAGCATATCAGCAGCACTGTCCCCAGAATGGGTCAGTGCCCAGGAGGGTAGAGAGCTCAGCGAGAAATAGCCTGTGGAGCTGACATCAAGCAGGGAAAGATTCAGGAATGTCTGTACCAGATCACATCAAAGCTCTGTCTGGCCCAGTGTCCTGCATTCCAAGCACTGTTTCTCATTTTATGTGTCTAGGAGCACTTCCAGGCTTTGAGAGCAGCTGGAACTGATGGGCAAAGGAGGGTACCTGGAGCAATGAGCAACTGTGCAGCATTTTCTCAACCTCTGGCTGATGAGGAGCATTGCACGCTCCTTGTTGCTTTAAAACACTGTTCCTGCAGTAGCAAGATTTATAATTCATGATGAGTCAGGAGCCTTCCTCCTGGCCTGGCCTCAGACACAAACACCACTTGTGCCTTCACAGCAATGCTGCCAGCCTCTGTGATTCAGGGCAGAGCAGCGTGTCTCTGCGGAAACACCGAGTGCCCTCCATTCCTCATTCTCACATGCAAGAGCAAAACAAGGCAAGGAATCTTTCTCAAGGGCTCCTCGGGGGACTTAGTAGCCTGGCCACAGAATATCAGAAAGATTAGATCAGATTTGGACACAGTGGCCAAGTGTTCGCTCTGCAGATAAAATGGGTGTTTCCACAACACGGGAGGAACAAGGAAGCGTCACTCACTTTTCCTCCAAGAGGCACGCAAAAGTCACATAGAATTTATTTCTTAAGCATGATATCTCCTTGAGAAGACAGTACAGACCACTTGCCACAACATTCAAGTTAATGAATGCATGCCTGGAAAACAGACACAAGGATGAGGTGAGGCCTCTTTTAGAACAGACCAACACTTATCACTAATAAAACAAAGCAGGAGAACGAGTAAAGAAGAGAATTCAGCACTCAAGTCCTGTGGAGGAAGTCATGGGTGTATTTAACAATTATAATTGCAATGTAGGAGAATAAGCGACGAATTCAGATCTCATTCTAAATATTTGAGTAGTCAAGTAAAAAGATAGCTGTGATACAAAGCGAGGCTGAGAACTGGAGATTGGTTTGTATGCAATTCCCCATTTTTAAAGATAAAAGAATTCCCAAAGGGTATTTCAGCTCTCAGTGAGCAACTGCTTCAAACCTCCCGACCAAAGCACCCTGAGGACACCAACTCCATTCTCCACTGTCTTCCAACTATTGCCTCATTTTACAGCTGAGGAAGTGAAGCTAGAGACTCGCTCAAAATGAGAGAAGAAATTAATTCAGAGCTGTGATCCAAAGCCAAGAGCTCCCAGCTCCAAGGCATGCCTGAGCCAGTCAGCAAGGTACCCCCGAGCTGTCTGTGTGGCCGCAGGGGTAGGAGGAGGGCACAAAGCAGGGCACGTGCAGCGGGGCATGAGCACAGCACGGCAGTACGTACTTTCGGCAGGAATGACACTCCCCGAGTCCTGGCTGGCCCCCACAAGCCTCACGCCCAGCAGGCCCAGCACCGAGACGAACGGGATCACCACACGCATCACACTCCAGGCAGACGGCAACGCCATCGCTCACGTCAGTAATTCCAGCTCTCTTCCCAGCCTGGAATGAGGAGAAAGAGTGAAAATCAGCAGTTTGCTCCCTACAGAGAAGGAAATGAGGTGTGATACGAGAAGACCCACAGGTACACGCGAAGCCGCATGCATGCATCACGGTGATGACGTGCTGTGGGCTGCAATACTCCCAAAGGACCAATTTGTCCAGTACCTGAGCTTTCTCTTCACCCGTGGAGCAGCTGAAACAAGCAGGCGAGACTCCGGCATTCACTCTGAGCATGCGTCCCCTCGCATCCCCCCTTCCCCGATTAGGGTCATTGCCATGGAGATTTGCTATAGCAACACGGAAAAATTGGAGCTGCCAAGTGGAGGAGAGGATTTAAAGGGACCACAATGCTGTGGATGGTCACTGCTGCTCTCCTCTGCCTCCACCCCTTCCAAGGCCACCTCCTCTCCTCAGTGGACACCAGCTGCTGCCATCCACATCAGAGGGTCTTGGGCAATGTTTGGGTTGGCTGCTTTTATTCTTGAAGGGACTGCACTGAACCATGCGGCTCCCATCCTTTGCTTTAACTGTAACTCACTTAAAGTGAGATTTTGTTCCCAGAGATTACAAATAAGAAGGAAACTCAGAAGTTTGCTTGGAAGAAAAAAGATCCAGTGACTGCTGGTGGTGTCTCAAGCTGCCTTGTGTTGAAGGTCCAAGTGTTGTTCTCAGTCACTGGGGTCTTCATAAGGTGACTCAAGGCACGTGTGTCTGCCAGAATGTCTCCACTGACACTATAGGAAGACAGGACTCCCAGTTCAAGTTCTGGAGTTGGGCTCCTGAGGTGAGACTGTGTGAGATGGCCCAGTTTAACACTGTCTGTCTCTTCACAGGCTTCAGATGCCTGCTAAATGAGCAGCTCCACGAGAACCAGGATGTAATGGAACAACATTGTTCAGTTTGACTGTACACTCATGTAGGGCTGGTCACATAGTCTAGCCTTGATCTGCAGTTTTAAATAACACCAAATGGAAATTCTGGCACAAAATCTAAACCTTACGCTTCCTTTTACCCTGGCATATGTGTTTCTAGCACATACATTCATTTTAGTCCCATGGGCCATATCCAACTCTTCATACATGAGTTTAAAGGGGACAGAAAGCAATTACCTACATGTGTAATGGTCTTTGTTAACGTGGGAAGCATTGTTTATCCTAAAATTTTTTCAAGGTTCCAGAATGGTCATTTCTATAGTTGTAAAGATTATATAAAATGATTTCCATAGTTGTTTGGTCTTTTCAGTAGGTAGGTAGGACAAGCAACACAACCCACAGTGAGATAAGGAAAGGAATGTAACGTCGTGGGGAAGGAAAGCAACCTCAGAATTAAACAGAGGTTTTTCCCATCTTAGCTGTGGAAAGCATAAAAGGGGATCAGAACAGAGAACTTGGGAAATTTTTGAATAAAGGGAAGCTGAATGTCCTGAAATACACCATTCCCAGGATGCCAAGACTCCAAGGATACCTACACATAGTTTGGCAATGTCCTATCATTAGGGTCTAGATATAACAGCTTAGTTTTGCTTAGTCGTGTATACATGTCATAAAGCTTCTTTGTTAGTGGATGGACTGACTTAGTTTTGTTTTCTGACTGCTCAGCCACCCACTATCCAGGCTTAACGCCATGATAGCACCACAGAAGGAGTACTTGCTGAATTGGACTACTGCCATCCAGACAGTGCAACAACACCGAACTTGCTCCCACTTGTAGCAGTGGGGAAATCTGCAGTAGGGCCCTCTCTATCCACAATCTAATGGGGCGGAAGGTGTTACTTCTGTATTAAAACGCACTATTAAGCTTAAAATAATGTCCTTTTTTCAATCGCTTGGTGCCAACATAAAATAATCAGACCTTGCACTTGCGGAGTCCATCCTGTTTTTGCCTCAAATGCCATGGTCTTTAAGAAGCATGAAAAACGTTCCCAACACCTCTTGTTAGCACAGGTGTGTGGTCCAGGATGCATTCCTCAATTCACGCTGGCAAAGAGCCAACGTCTGCGGATGACTTCCAGAAATCTGTGTTGTTCTATCACCTCCAGCAAAGCTGAAGAAGAGAGAAGGGAAGTACTTGAATGACTTCCTTTGCTATTACATTCTCTATTACGTACCTCTATGACTAAAGGATATCAGTATAAATTTACTCTGAAGGGTGAGAAAATTCCAAGAGAATCACAGGAGTGCATTTGCTGTTTGAAGAAGGTCACAGTGAATCCTAAAAGGCTGCCAGAAATATTTATTCTTCATTTCTTCTTCCTATCTAATCTACACCTAATTAGCACACGCTAACAAAAAAAGGGTTTCCTGCAAAATAATCAGAAACATCCAGACATTTATTGGAGAGACGATTAGTGAGGACAGACATCGGGTAGCTCCCTATAAAGTCATTTATTGACTTCTAAATGTTACAGGTACTGAAAATAACAACTCGGCAATGAAAGAAGAGAATGTATACGCTGAGTTAAAATCATTAACCAGAAAGACCCGAGTTAAATACGTTTGCACAAAAGGAAGATACAGGCAGGTGCTCGAATGTTAGAACTCCATTATCGTGGTATGGGTACACAAGGCAAAGGTAGGGAACTTAATCTCAACCTAATATGCAATGCTAAATTGTTGTCTGTTTATATGGCCATGAGTCCTTTGCTGAACTCAGAAGAAAGCACAGGGACAGAAGAATCTGGGTCTGGTTACTATTACTTGAATAACAGGGTGGCAAGAGAACACAGGCGTAACACCAGAATGGTCAAGAAAAAAGTGTGATGCAAATAGTGAGAAGCATGAAGGCCTTGTGGGTAGGGAAAAGCCAAATTTAATCAACTTCAGGCAGGTTTCTGCTGTGGGGTCACACATCACTGTGAGAAGAAAAGCAGCAAAACTGCTACAGGGCCCATAAAACTGGCTGGGTAACTGCCCATAGTTATCAGTGGGTCACCATCAGCACGGAGGGCCATGTCACACAGGGTCTGGAAAGACTCACTTCAAGGGTTATTTGGCATTTTGTTAGTCACCTGGGCATTCAATAAGCAACGTGATTATTTAAGATGTAACGCCAGCTTAGGAGGTTGGAGGAAACACTAGGAGAGAAGACTAGAATTGCAAATCATACAGACAAATTGAAAAAAAAAAAGTCTTAAAAACAGAATAAAATTTGTTAAGGATGAGGACAAGGTGCTGCACCTCATCAGGAATAATCAGGAGCTCCCATTTAGAGTGGGGAACAGCAGGTGAAGTGGCACTTCTATGGAGGAGCTCATGAGCTGAAATCAGTCTGCAACATTCTGTCATTGCCAAAAAAAAACCAGGCAGTTATATTGGGATGTACGAAAAAGAGTGCCAGAGCTTATATCCTTTCCATCACAAGGTCTCAGCAGTCGTACTACATCTGGTTTGGTTACTGCAGTACAAGAACGGTAGGAACTAGCAGAAATGACTGAGGTTTAGGAATTGTGCTCTCCCAAAACAGCTGGAAGAACTGAGGTTATGTGGTCTGAAGGAGAGAAGGGGACATGAAATTTCTTCAAGAATAGAGAAGAATACACAGAGAAACCATAATTCCGGGTGTCTCTGAAGTACTGGACAAGAAGTAGGAGGTTAAACTTTATCCAGGAGGCACCACCAACAGCCCTAGAAAACTTCTTTATGGTAAGAACAGCGCTGGAATGGTTTGCCTGTGAAAACAGGAGGACATTTAAGACTGTAGGTAGAAATGTTGTATCTTTTAGGAATAGCATGGCGATGGCTGGCCCTGCAATGAGACAAGAGGTAGACTGGGTGATTTCTTACGGACACAGCTCCTGTCCTGCTTGTTGTGATTCTATAGATGATTACGAGAATCATTTTGCTTCCCAAGTTGTTATTTCTCATCTGTCTGGGTAACAACTCCAGCATAAGCACAAACACTCCTGGGAGAAAAGCATTGCCTTTATGCAGCATCTGAAATTCTCCTTCCTCGGTTAGAAGGGCAAAGGCGATGCTTTTCTGTCAAGAGAGCATTCCCATTTTGGGATGGGTCACTGATAAAAGAATTTAGAGACATTTGGCTGCAGGGCAGCTGCCAGGGTCCACAGGGTCCTAGCAATCCTTCAGAGTATTATTTTACAGTTTTGCAGATGAGTTGAGGGCTGACAGGCTGGTGCGCTGTAGGTGCTTCAACACATAAACAGAATACACTGTATTGTTTTGTTCTGACAGATATCTCAAGCCCTGAGAAGGACTGGAAATCAAAGAACCTTCTGCACGTTGTGTTCTATGCCATGAGACAATGATTCACCTTGGCTTGACGGCTCAGATAGTTTGATGGCTTTAAGCAGCAAGTCAGAGTTCTGGCAGGGAAAAAAAGTCTCCCCCATGTGAAATGACTATTTTGCTCTGGTCAGCGTGGCTTGACAAGTTCAAGCCGTTCAAGATTGCAACCACAAGCTGAACCCTGGTCAGACTACGAGGCTTTGAGACGTTGCAGCTGTTCCAACAAAGCCCACATGACACTGTAAAACAAGGATGTGTCCGCAAACAGGGAGCAGTGATAGAAATTCAGCACCAAGATTCCCTCCAGTGCAGGAAATAATCAACTCAAATGGGAGTCTTGTACCACAGTGTAAGGTCTGGAGAAAGATCCAAGCTTGATCAGTTGGTCAAAAATCCACTGAAGTCAAGGGTGAGAAGCATCTTGA
>PPHD01018243.1:0-10232 GCA_002909625.1 Bambusicola thoracicus
AATATTTTCCCGTGTTTAACCACTCTCACAAGAAAAAAATGAATTTTTTTCTTACGTTCTTCCTGTATTTCCATTTGTCCCATTGTCTTTTTTTCTTCCAGTTGGCAGCACAGAGGAGTCTGGTGCTATACTCTTTACATTCTCCCATCAGGTATGTATACACATCAATAAGACTCTCTCAAGCTTTCTCTTCTTGAGGACAAACAAAACCATGACAAAACCAGCTCAGATACTTCAATCCCTAATAATCTTTCTTGACATTTTCTGGACTCTAATATGCCCACGTCTCTGGGGTACTGGGAAACCTGACCCTGCACTTCATATGTGTTTCACCAGTGCTGAGAAGACTCAGGCTCAGCAGATTCAGGTGCTTTCTTGGACAGAGCTCCCAGTCCATCACCTAAAACAGGGCCAGTAACATATTCTGTAGCTACAGATCTGCAAGTGGAGCAGGAACTGAGGTTCTCCAGTCCAGCGTTCACCATTCTGGGAGTCTCCATTTCCCACTCTGATAAACACGAGGTGTTCTGCCTGTTCTTTCTTGACTGCATTTGGAGGTTCAGGCTTTTGTCTCTGCATGATCTCTGAGAAGATCTGATAGATCTTTTTCCTATTTCCATGGCTCATTTATTTGGTTATACCTCCTACAGCAGTGTACAGCTCCTGTAGAAGGAGGCTTGTGATTTTTGCCTCTTACATCTCACTTGAGTGTGTTTAACATGTCAAAACAAAGATCTCCTGCAAAATACAAATCTGCTGATTATGCTGCACATCACTTAATGGCAACTGGATGTCCATGATGTTGCAATTTCAAAGGCATGTGTTCACTCACAAGACCAAAATAGTACTAAATTCAGATTACCGAAATAGCAACATTGTCTAAAAAGATCACTCTCAGTCACAAGCAGGCATCCCATGACATAGCAAAAATTGCCAGTCACACTTTCTGATTCTACTTTTTTTTTTTTTTAAATCAGCTGCCTTGATTGCCTGCAGACTTCCTCACAGTTGTTGCTGTTGCCTTCTCTGACCTTGGTTTATAAAGTCTAGACACTGTAGAATCATAGAATCATTAAGTCTGGAAAAGACCTCCAAAATCACCTAGTCCAACCACCAACTCACCCTCACCATGCCCACTAACCACGTCTCTCAGTCCCACATTCGCACATTCCTTGAACAACTCCAGAGATGTCCCCACCATCTCCCTGGCCAGCCTGTTCCAATGCATGGCCGCTCTTTTCAATAAGAAATTCTTCCTAATATCCAACCTGTGCCTACTCTGGTGGAACTTAAAGCCGTTACTTCTTCTCCTATCAGTATGAACATCTTCTTAGATGTTGCTTCACGTAATCTTACTGCATCCATATTCTCTTCATCTTGATGTCTCACTGATCTCTGATCATATTTCTAACCCTGGCTGTGTTGCTAACCTCAAGCCCTCAAAAACTGTGAGTAAAACCATCCTGCAGTTCAGCATAAAAAGATGAAGTCTAAAAATATATGCATAAGGACATTTCATTTCCTGGATTAAAGCCTCTAGGCCATACTGAGGTCAAATTTTCAAACTGTTTATGCAAACAGGAAGACTATAAATATATCTGTTTTAATAAACATTTATCTATTGCCTTCCTTTTAAGTGAGTGGGCAATGAGAATCACACTAGTGACTGTGTGATATTAAAAGCCATCAATATTGTCATTTTCTTGGCAGGGTGAACAGTTTGCTGTTTTTTTCCACAAGCTGTTTTTTGTTTTTGTTTTTGTTGTTTTTTGTTTGTTTTGCCAAGCTATGATCTGCAGATAATGTTAAACCAAGCTTTATTTATTTAAATGTGATGAACATTAGGTCACATTCCAGAGGTGGTGAAATAAACCCACAGATAAGATTTCCTTCAGATAGAGGAGAAATGAAGTACACTTTATGGTTGTATCAGTGTTTATCAATGCAGGTGTGGCACAACAGCACAATCATTCCATAGCACAAAAGCTAAGACCAATAAGAAATAACTGGGACACAAATTAACATGAAATATGGGAGTGTAGTTCCTTTTAGAAGGTGTTACTAGTTAAATATTGGGACTACACTTCATTTTTCCACCATCTCAAACTCTAACCATCATCATTTGTTAATATAACTGGATAGTCAGGTTACATACTTGGATGTTGCTGGCAGTTTTGCTGTCTCAAATACAGCTTTCACATGGTCTCCCTGCACTTGAATGATGATTAACCAAATGGATGCCATCCAATCAACAAATGGAAATGATTATGAATCCTTCAGGGATGCACGCACACGCATAATGATAGCTATGTTACTTCTGTAAGGCCAGTCTATACTGAGTAAGAGCAAGATCATTATTTCTGTAAAGTGAAAATAGAGTTAATATGGTGAAAAAATAAATGCTCCTGCTTTATTTCAGGATATATGGATTCTCACCTGCAAATTCTCCTGGATGCTGTGTAGAGCAGTAGATACTGACTGGAAAAAATAGCCAGGCACTGTAGGAGAAGAGAAGAGATACATCATCAGAAAAAAAATTGGTAAAAATCATCACATATTCTTCAAGGACATCAGCTCAAATAGCTACAGTTAGTTAAATATATGGATCTACCTTTCAGTCTTATTAAATGTTCTGGGGTATTTAGGAGCCTAATGGGATGAAAAGATAAAAAAGGAAAACAAAATGAGTTTTTCATTTAGTATAAATAGTGCAGAAATAATGGAACTTTCCATTCACAGTTTTCCAACCAAACGCTGAAAAGGAATATAATAATCATTGCAAATCAGTGTTCTTTCAGCTACTGGTATTCTGATTATGCAGTCATTGTTATACTCTATCTTTACCTGATCTAAATGGAGATAATTGCTAACAAAAAACGTAAGGTCATCAGTACAAAGGCTCAAATTTATTATGAAAATTCAGATCTGCAGAGAGCAGTTGCAAGGAATTTGGTCTTTCTAGATATCTTGGACCTAATCTGAGCAAACATATATCTTAATTATGGGAGATAAAATACTATGAGACATCTTCATTCCTCTCAAATGCCACCTTGATTGAAATTATTTCTTAGAGGGTAACCCATGCTGAACCTCTTAAATAACATCCAGCTCAGAGAATCACCAGGTATAAAGGAAAAAAAAAAAACAACAGTCTTTTTGAGCTACCGCCACAAAATGATTTATGAGCTGCAATAATGAAGCATCATAAATCTAATTTTTTGTCCAAGCCACATTCACAACCCTGTATTAGGTGACCAGACTCTCAGAATAATGCCAGGGAAGTATTAGCCATCTCAGAATGAGATTCAAAACAGCCTGCTCTCCAGAGAGGGAACCATCTAGAACGAAGCAAGAAGGACTGTGTAAAAGCATATCCAAAGTCCTGCCTACAGAAAGGTTCATCGTGACCTTAGGGATCATTTTCTGAGCATAACTATTGATGTCATTTCTCCTTAAAATAAGTAAATAAATAAAAATAAAGCAAATTTGTTATTTTCTCTTCTTGTCTAAGAGCAGCAAACGAGCCCACTGTTACTCCACTGTTTGTCTCCCTTTATAGCCCCTATGTGATTAATCTCCTCAACCAGTATGTGGAGGATACATGCTTAGTTTTTCTCCTCCATCTAAGGACATTTCAAATCAAATCCTATGACTTCTCTCAAAAGCATCTTCAGTACAAGGCAGTTATGAATCAGTTACATTCTCCACAGGTTGAGAAACTCTGTTGCAGAAGAATTTTTTTTAAAAAAAAGCAGATCAAGATGCATTAGAAGAGCAAAAAGAAGAAAATGAGAGTGATTCTTCATCCTGCTCTACAACACCATCGCAGGAAGGGGACACTGTCAGCTTCCAGTTACAGTCCCATTTTTCACCCATTTTCCATATTAAATAAAGAGGCACAATTATAGAAACGTCACTTCTTTGAAGAAACAAAGTGCAAAATCCTTGTGATTCATCTACATCACTCTCGCTATCATTGAGACAATATTTGAAATTAGGCAATAGAAATATCCATTAACAACAACTGACAGAATATAGCTCAGCTCCTGCAATGGGAGCCGACCATGGCCACACACTGTTTAAGAAATTGCTCCCTTCTCTTTAACCTTCACTTTGTAATGGAAACCGAGCTGCCATGCAACATAAAATTAGGCTGAAAACCAGTGGTTAAGAATAAAGAACTTTCAAAACACCGAAATTCAAGCACATGTATTACTGAAGTAAGTGGTTTCATCTTTTCTTTTATTCCCCCTTATTTAAGGATATTTTCACAAATATAATAAGAATCCAGAAATATATTTTATTATATTTCTAATTCGTATTAGCTTAAAAAATAAATCTAAGAACAAAAAAAAATTCCATTTTTTTTTCAGACCCAATAAAATCTTGATTTAACCAATTAAAACTGGAAACAGACATTCTGACCTCAGCGTAATTAAAACACGCTGCAAGTTATATAGTGGAAGACTGCTGGCTCGAGGTAGTGATTGTTAAACATATTCTGTTCTTTCCATAAAAACGTAACTTAATTTTCTGTATATGGTTTCAATTTGTTCAACAGTCTGTATAAATTACCAGCATTGCATTTCGTTTTTTCCTGGGGAAAATATAGTTGAATTTCACGTCAAGAAAAGTTGAGTATTTTTATTCTTTTCAGTTCTTTACCCCACCCTGCTCAGCGGAGCTGCAGTTTTTCCTTTTGTATTTCCAAGTCAATGCCATCCAAATACAGGCTTCTCTTTGTTGCCTTTTTTATGTCTCCTAGGAGCAGTAATAATCCTCGTTAGCCCTTGCACAACCCCTAATCAAAAGGAGCAAATTATTTAGGCTTACACTTCTTGGCTCTCACTCTCTTCCTCACAAAACACCAGGATATCTCAGAGATCAGCAGAGGAGCAGGTCCTCACAGTGCACAGGGACTGCTCTAACTCCCCACATCCAAATCTCCTCATTCAGCAGGATGCTGACAGTTCTGGCCCTTGAAATTCTTAAGGAAACCCATTGATAGGATTGAGTCTCCTGAGGTGCTGAAAGTTAAGTATGTGCTTAAGTGCTTTGCTGGATAATGGCTGAAATATTCAGCACTATATGGGGCTAAGATCTGAGTAATTCCCTATATTTTTTACAACTAATTCCTTCATGTAACAACACAGGGGTCAGGAATTCTAGGTTGAAGAAGAAAAATATGATAAGTGTTTTACAGAAGTTAATAATTCAAATAAAATGAATAAATAATTAGAAGATGCTGTCTTACGCCTGACAGTGAGGGCTGGCTGTAAATCAGAAACTTCTCACAGTGTCAGACGTGCAGAGCTAGGACTGCAGTTTAAACTGCATTAGAAATTAATGTTAACTCCAAAGATTTGGTGAGAAACGTTCATGAAGTGAGAGGTTTAGTTTGGAAGTATTTCCACATTACTCCCTTTCATTAAATAAATAAACACCTTTGATTTAAACTTTCTCCCTCGGCCAACCCTCCAACTGTTCGTTTTCACAGAACTGGACATGATGTGTCAGCTGTGGTCACAAAGGACACATTAAGACAAAGGTGCTGAAGATACAGATGCCATTGGACTGCTAACGGTAGGTTAACAAACAGTGCTTGGGTCTGTGTTAGAGGATGGTCTCTGGCATGACAACAGGAACTCTGAATTCAATTAACTCCCATATCAGCTATCTGGGTGGCACGTCATTTCTTTGACTCAGTTTGCTGTTTTGTAAGAGAGGGATAGCAGTGCTGATGCCTCTCTCCACCACGGCATTTCAGGGCAAAATCATTATAAAAAAGGGACAGGCAAAAAAATGAACACGGTTTCCCATAAACAGACTTAATTACCTGAGAAATATGGCAAGAAAAACTTGGCTCATGAGGGACCAGAATTGAAACCTGCTCCTGCCAGCACAAAGGACCTGCTTTTCTGCTTCCTTATGTTTTATAATGTCATGTTTATGTGAAGAAATTAGAAAATGGTTTACTGACGCAGGTAGCATTTTTCACTCACTTTTCACAGATGTAAATGATGGCTCATGATTGAATAGAAAATGAGGTGTGCATTGTTGGCCGTGTCCTTCTGCTCTGAAATATAGAAAGTGTTTGAAAATTTCCACATTTCATGGAGGCCAATTCAATAACTAAATGCCTATGTTCTCAATCCCTTCCTTGCAGGTAGGTAGGTACATGTGTATTTGCCTATGTATATTTATGGGGAGAGAGAAGATGGATTATTTCTAATCAAGGATTTCAACATCTGTCAAGTAGGTAAATACACATTGACCTCAGCAGTGAAGAATCAGGATAAAATCTTCTAGCAATCATTTGCCTAATGTTTTATTTTACCTTTATAAGTGAAAAATGATTTTACATATCCATCTTTCCTTTTATAATACCACAGCTCTTGTTGGTTTTCCTTTGACTATTGTGTCACCAGCTCCTTTGATGTCATAGAATCATAAAATCAGTAAGGTTGGAAAAGACCACTAAGATTATCTAGTCCATTCACTGACCAATCAAAAGGAACGTCCAGCTCATTGCTATTTTCTACCTTACAGTCTGTGATCACCTTATGAGTGGGCTGAATTGATTCTTCAATTTGGTAGGAATTCAAAGCCAGGTTACACCATGTATCACCACTTCAGTTTTGAAATTCCCATGCATTACGTCTGAACCACATGTATCCAAACAGTACCTCTCTCAGCTAACCATTCTGCTGTATATTTCACAAATAATCCTCAGAAGATCTAGGACAGGGAGAGGGCTGGGACAGTCACATTTGTGGTTATCGCAACATAGCAAAATGAAATGTAAGGGAATAAAGAGGCATTTGAGTCATGATGAAAACTATGAGCTGACCACCTGAGCCTATTTGACTCTTTGGAAAGTCTCCCCTCCTACGGATTTGGTTTTCAGTAAAGAATAATTCATTCATCAAATTTGTGATACTGTGATTGCAATAAATAACCTGCAATGCCTGCTAGTGAAATAATTCTTATCGGAATGGATTTACTTCTACCAACCCAGCCCCTCAGGTGCCTTGACAAAACGTTGGTTCTGCACTAACCAGACTGCTCCTGGACAGTAGCTGGGAAACCAGAGAGCGTTATTACAGCACAGGGAAACATTACAAACTAATGGAGATTCTTTACCCATAAATTAAATATAATGAACTAATTTCATCCCTAATATAAACTCTTGAATACTAGGATTAGCTTGATCATGTGTTTATGTCTCAAGGAATTTACTTAATAAGAACAAAAAGAGGATAATGCCATACTTGATGTCAATTATATACCGGTTATGCAGAATGCTTTCTAGAGATTTTCTGCCGCAGTTTACTTTTGAGAAATTATTACTCCAGCAGCTCTGCCAGGGCTGAGCACAGATCAGATTATGTGCTATGGACACATAAACTAGACTAAAGACTGCTCAGGTTTATGTACCTGGACTGCTCCTCTTGCATGTACCAAGATTATTGACTTCAGCCACATCGCAGGAAATGCTCATGATTTTGGGTGAACTTCGTGTTCTAGTGGCAATCTGGCCTTGCACTGCTGTTCCTGATGGTCTTGCCCTTTTACCACATTGAGTCCTCTTTCAGCTGGTTGCTGGAGCCCTCAGCTGCGTGTTGATTGCTGCAATTTTTCACAAAAATTGCAGAGAGGAGATGTCAGACATTTTCCACCCAGTTTATAACTTGTCAACATACAGATCATGTACAGAACTTTGTAAACACAGAAAGCAACTGTTGTTCAAATCTGATTGCTAATGACTTTCCCATCTGTTGGCTGGAAGTCAAGGGCAGTTTGAACAGCACTTTGCACAATGTGCAGAGCACAAGCACCACCCATAAGCTGTCTCTGGTAACTTATCAAGCAGCTAATCCAGATATGCAGCTGTTTCAGAAAACCGTATTCGCCGAATGATTGATTATATTGCTTGTGGCTTTCTCTGCACACAAAAGTCTACTGGTGGAAATCTTAAGGAAATTTAAAGGAATTTAAACTCAAGGGCTGTACACAGTCCTTTTTCACGTCTCCCAGTTACTGCTGTTTATTTGTGAAAATCCCATAGCAAATTCTTGTAACTGACAGCTGATGAAAACAGCGGATTATCAAATATTGAGCAAAAGATTGCACAAGTCGAGGAAAATGTCACAGAGTTCAAGCCTCCGAAACACTCCCCACTCTCCTATCCCTCTAGAAAAGTGTGTTCTTATCCATAAAAGCCATGTTAAGTGTCACTGATGACTTCCTGCGCTCAGTAAAATTTGTAGCAAGAAGGAGAGAACTGACAGAGTTCGATGTCATTGCAGAAAACCAGAAGCATTTGCCTGTGTGGAGAACACTGAAGACCCATAACCACAATCTGGATGATCTGTTGGTGAAGTTTTCTTTGCTTCTGCGTCAATAAATACAGCATGTTGTGAACTGTTTGCTATGCAAAGCAGATACACATTTTCTCCTCCATTTTTTTCCACCCAAAACACCCGGCTTCTTACAAGACATTTCAATTTTCTAGCACTGCATGAAATACTCACCTCCCGAACAACAGACAACAGAATCAGAAACATTTGAGAGAGTCAGAAACAGAGAGTTTGTGCTATTTTTTTCTAATGAGATTAACTTTTGCAATAAAGGAAACAGGAAGCATGTGAGCAAATGGATCATAAAGGTAAAAGTTACACATGTTTGGTTCTAGTCCATGTTGTGAAACCATTTCCATCCCCTCCAAACACCCAAAAATCAACTCTCAACAAATTGCACAAGACTGCTTGTTTTGAACCGGAAAGGTCTCTTTTAGATGAGCAGGGAAAGGTACCGGAAGATGCAAAATTAACTGAGACAAAGAGAAAACAGAGTGATGTATGTCTGAGCAACCACAACCACAGTTCTCAGCCAAAGTTCATGAAGCACATGCTCTAGTGGTAGAGGCAAAGGAATGCAAGGACAATTTCCAATTCACACAGGATTTTGGAGCATACACTAAGAAGATTAGGGGATGTTCTAATATAGAGAGGTCTTCTCAGTCAGTCCTTATAAAGCACAGATTATATTCAGAAGACAGATATGCAAATCTTATGTTCAGAACCATGAGTCGTGGGTGAAAGGGAGACAGATAGACACACACACACACACAAGGAAAAAGAAAAAAAGAAGGAAAAAACACCAACCAACCACTGCAGGGAATCACTGCACTGCAGGGAATCACTGCTCTGGAAAAAACAGAAGAAATATATACAAATTCCAAAAGAAGTGTGAGCTTGGAATAAAACTAGGTTGTTTGCATATCTTATTCCAAAAGTTCTAGCTGTATCCACCCATATATTAATGTGCTTTCCAGGTAGAAAGTAACTACCCAACAGTACCTCCTTCCTGGAACCAGCTCCCTTTCATTTCCTTTCTTGTCATTGGCACCACTGAAATCAGAAAAGTGAATTTGTAACATATAGCCTGAAAGCCAGTTATTCCCCCTTTTTGTGTCCAGGAATACTAGGAGAAAAAAGAATATTAGTTTTTGTTTTATATTGTTTTATTTTCAATTTAAGCTAAATTATCTTTGTTTATTTGCTTATTAATAAGATTTTGGGATCTTTTCAGGATCTACTGCCAAACAGGGTAAGGCAATATTTGCAGAGCATTAAATACATGATCTCCCAGAATGACACCACAAACGTGTTTGCTGGTCACACCACACTGACTAGTATCCAGAGGTTTCAACAGCAGAGGTTTCAACAGCAGCCTGACAACTCATCACATCCCACCAAACCCTTCTTCCTTACAGTGAAACTTTTGTTAAAAACAATTTTCCACTTCCAGTTAAAAAAAAAGGCAATTTCATTGCCCTCCCAGTCTTCTAATCACGGGCTGATTATCAAAGTATCTCAAGAGAAAATGATCAATATCAGAGAGGGTTCCTTCCTTTCCGGTGTATTTAAGCAAATAAGTATATTAGGCTACACTTGCCTTTTTGGCAGTAGGGCAGTAAGCGTAAGGGCAGCATCAAAGACGATGGCCAAAGTCTTCCAACATCCATATTGCCTATGTATTTTTGCATTCCTTCATACATTTCATGCATGTTTATGTATTGCTAAAGCTACATCAGGGCCTGCTTTGAAAAAGCCTACCTTGTGCACCCAGAAAATAAAATTCAGATACATGCTGACTGAAGATGTTGTTACCCTTACCTGCTCATTCCTTTCCACATGTCCACAGTTCTTCAACACCTCCAGGGACAG
>PPHD01018244.1:0-14645 GCA_002909625.1 Bambusicola thoracicus
GATCTATTCCTCCTCTTTTTTCATATCAGTGAAGTGTTTGCCTTGGTTGTAGTGACTGGGCACTGGTTGCTGCTCTCTGGATATGGGGGTGACTGGCAGAGAAATGTGGTTTTCTACTCAGAGAGGTTGTGACTTAGCAGTGTTTGCATGAGCACACGTAACCCACCGTGCACCTTCTCCTCTGCAAGGAAAATGCTGATCTGGAACTCTTTTGTTTTGCTCAAGCAGAGAAAAAAAATCAACAACAAACCTTCTTAGGAATTGTTTTACTGTCCTTTTAATTTCTATGGCCTGATGTGCTTCACACTCCACACCAAACTGTGAGGAAAAAGAAAATGGTACTTTATGCCTGTTTAACAGTTTAAGTCATTCATTGGTATATATCAGCAGGATGCACAAATCTCAGGGTTGCTTGCTGTATTCAAGTGATGTTTGACTTTGTTTCTGAAATGATCAGTAACACTTTTGTAGTTATGACGCAAAACTCATGTTTAACTTATTGGCATTTCAGGACTCTTTGCATGCAAAAGTACTGAAAATGCAGCATGTAAAACTGTTTCTCACCTTCTTTATAAAAATAAGTATTGAACATCTTTTTCAGGATGTGAATATTTCAGAACTCATGAAGAAGCTAGATATTCTTGGAGATAATGGGGTAATGATTTTTAATTTTAAATGTAACACAAGCTTTATTGTTGTTTTCGAGCAGGTTGTTTTTTTTTTCAGTGCACAGAATAGCATAAGAAAATGTACAGACTGATTTTTATATGTCTCCATTTGCACAAAAATTGTGAATCATCACACACTACTTGTACAAACTGAAGAGATTTCAGACAAATTGAAGTTAAAGTGTATTTCCTCAAGATAGGATTTGATCATGGCTGAATGACTTGAAAGAAAAGACACTGTAGTAGGCGCATTGAGCGAGGCATAAAGCAGGCTAGGGGAGAAAATGAAGGGAGTCAAAGCCAGGCCAGTTTGTATCTCTTGGGCAGTGATAGTAGTACCTGCTGCAGTGAGTATGCCTCTGTGGGAGGCTGTTTACTGGGAAAAAGGGCAAGGATAACTTCCCCTTCATTGCCAAATACAAAAAAAAATTTCTGGTTAAATAGTTAGGGCAGAAAGAACCATGGAGATGTTTACAGGTAGCTTTAACAGTTTGGCATATTTATTGTACTAATTTTAAGTTCCAGACTTATTTTTCATGCTGCAAATTGTGTGGCTATTTCTACAGGAGTTGCTCTTTCTTTTACATTGTTTTAAGGAATAGGAACATAGCTCTGAAATGGGCTTGAGGGAACCTTCACTGCTACATATCTATATATATAATATAGTGAACTGCTATTTTTTATGGCTAGGAAAAAAATTCAAAATCTTTGACAAACACAACTTGGTTCTCGTGAAATAATAAACAAATGCAAAAGAACTGTTGAGTGGTATGTTGAATTTGAGCAGAGATTAGGCACTTCTTAAAATTTTCAGCCATTAAACCCTTTCTGATTGTGTTTATAAAGTGCTAAATGTTACTTGTTTACTTTGATTCTCTAAGTTGCAGTTAAGATTCATCACTTGTATTGAAGAATGGATTTCCAATCCGATTTAAAATGCATTTTCTTGTATTTTAGAATTTGAGAAATGAAGAACAGGTTGCAATAATCCAAGCTGGGACTGTACTTTCTCTCTGTGAAAAGGTAGAACTCAGTAAAGATTTCTGTCTGCCTAAAAGATCAACCATGTTTGCTGAGATTTCATGTAGCTTTGCAAGAGAAGCATGATTTTTCTGTTAAATGGATGTGGATGGGAGCATATATTCATCCTTACATGATTTTATTGGGATTGTGATGTTTTGAGGTATAATCTGACTTTTAAAAAGAAATCAATTTAAAAATAGAAACATTCTCTCAAGATAATTCTTTAAGAACAAGGTACCAAAAAGCCTCTGGACAAGAACAACTTCATTCTGAGAAGTGCCTGTGCTCTCCAGGGGACCCTCCTGGGCTGTTGCAAGGTTCTCTCTAAGTCACAGAATTAGTCCACTTTGGCCCACTTCTGTGCATGACAGAGAAGTCTGAGTAGCCTGTGGTCCTTTGATCTATATAGTGGACATAAATAACAAAGAAGTGGAAGATAAATAGTCAGGTCGCTCAATTACTAGCTCTTTACTTCTCCAGTTAAAGAGTGAACATAATCTACATATGAGTAATGATGACATTTAAAATGAACTAAGAAAAACTTACCTTTTTGTTTTCTTACGGAAGGAACTTCACCCCTTCCTTTCACAGTTAACTATAAAATCTTTCCTACGCATTTAAAATTCATAAACAAAAGTTTAAAATTGAAATATGAGCTTTTTGTTGAATAAGTAATCATTGCTTTAATGACGTTATTTTATTAATCTATTTATCTTAATATCTCAATTTATGTAGTCTAAATAAAGCAATTTAATAATTATTGACTTAAGTGAGTAATTACTATAAGCAAAAAAAAAAAGCAAAAAAAAAAAAAAAAAAGGAAGAGAGCTAAAAGAGCTATGCTTTTGATTGCTCCATAGCATGAAAAGCATGAGTTAATGGTCACTGCCCTTTAAATTCAACAAGTGGGAGAAGGCTGCTAAGGAAAGATAAGATAAGGCCAGCCTTCACGGGTGGGATTGGGTTATTGTTATTCAGTTAAATAAGTCCTTGCATAAGAACTGTCACTGGAATTAATCAACTTTTTAACTGGTGTCAGTGGTGCAACTTAGAGCATACACTCTTATCTGTAAGTTATTTCCAGTAGCAACAGATCACAGCAATAACGGATTGGCAGTTTTGTAAGCAGAAGTAATTCTTCAGATGAATAGAAACATAAAATTAATGGCAGTGAAAGTTGTACTTAAATTTCATTTCAAGTGAAATGCTGGAGCTTTTTTCCTTTGTTTTTGTTTGGTTGGTTTTGTTCATTTGTGGGGTTTATTTTGCCAGCTCCAAGTTTGCATTAAAGGATTTTTATGGTCATTTTACCATAGAATCTGATTTTTACAGAAACTCAGCAGTCATTCAGAAAGATGGAGTCTTTCATTTCATCTTTCATAGACAAATAGACCACATTAAATGAATGAAATAAAAATTGTTCATCTTTGGACTCCAGTTTTCTGCAACTTTAGTGAAGTACCTCACCCAATAAGCACCACCTGGCAGGCAGTTAAATGAAAAGAATACTCTGAGAAGCGTTAAACTTTTTGTCCTTTTCCTGGTGGATATTTGATGTACAATCTAATCAAATGACATCAAATAACTCTATAAGAAAGCACTATCCATATCCAAAATTTACCAAGACAAGGAATAAGAGAAAATAGTCCTATGTTGTCCTCAACATAAGAAACAAAATACCACATATTTTCATAATATTCTATGTTTTACAGAACACACTGGGGGAGATAAAATGTAAAGTAAAATACAGAATCTGATAAACAAGACTAGATTATTGCTTTAACAGAGGTCCTATTGGATGCATAGACAATTTAGGCTAGAAGAAATCTAAAACAAATCTACTGTTTCTTCCCATATAATGTAACTATCTCCTGCTACGTGAGGGACAGATGACTTTGCATGTGCATTCCTATAGATCCTTAGTTATGAGAAGCTATCATATATAATAACCTTATAATGAGATCTTTGATACAGTAAAGGCATTACAGACATAGATATGCTAGTTACATTCATGTGTGCTAGTTATTCATGCTTAATGTTTATTTCAATCAAATCTATCATACTCAGCCATTAGCAGTAATGTTTTTGGAAATCAAGCTGCTAGGCAAAGAAGGTTTCTGGGTACTGCTGGAACAATTTCAGAAGCTTGCTTTGAATGCTATAACTGATTACGGCTCATAAATATTTGCTTGTCCTTTTGTGCCACTTGGTTCCAGAATGACTTTACATGCATGAGAAGAACAGAATCAAAATTTAGTTCTGCATGTCATCCATCAGTTAAAAAAATTAGACCTCTAATTCTTGCAAACAACCTTTCATTTGCAACTATTGAGGGTTACTGTGAGAGATGCCGAGTACGTTCAATTTCTATTGATTTCAAGAGTTCCGAATGCTCACTGTCTTGCAGAATCCTTTATCAGTGGTGCGGTTTTCTTTAGCAATATCTTCTGTCCATCACCTTCAAAATGAAGAACAGAAAGATTACGATGAGAATTGAATATGAGGTTCCTGGCCATTTCTTTCAGCTCTGTATTCCAAGATAAACATACTAAGTAGATAAAACAAGATTCATTTTTTATCCATCAATCTCTTGAATAGTGGAAGATCCAAAAGTATCGATTCATTAATTCACGTTTTCCTTATTTGTAAAGCAAAACCCTACATTTAAAAAGTTGATGTGTAATTCTTATCCAAACATTAAACTAAATAGGAGCAATCTAGTAAAGTGATAATTATCCATTCATCAGTGGCAAAATCACAGTTGGTCTTATTTGGAACTGGCCCTTGGAAAAGAAGCATTAGTCTAAGCTATGCTCTCTGAAAACTTGTCATTGATCCTTATTGTAGACCAATTAAAAAAAAAAAAATGAATACAAACAAAGCATTCCTGCCCATTCTGATAAATTCGGAATATAGTATAGTCCTGATGATAATTAATTAAATAATTAAGTAAATGCCTTCTATATCTGCACTTAGCTTTTGCAATACGTAATTATGCATTCAGAATTTAATGGCTATTCTTCATTCTGTTTTTTTGTTTGTTTGTTTTTTGTTTGTTTTTGTTTGTTTGTTTTTTGCTTATCCCCACAATAATAAGGGTTTTATGAGCGCAACATTGCTAATTTCTTCTGTGTTTCCATTTTGTTATTTCTTCATTACTGATATTTTAGAAGTGTACCTCTTCATTACTGATGTTTTAGAAGTGTACCTCTTACCAGTAAAGACTCAACAAACTGCAAAATAAAGGCTCAGACTTGCCACTTTGTCTTTTGTTTGTATTGTCTTCTGGGAAAGTGCACAGCTGATAGCATCGTAATGTTTTTACAAATCAAGACAACAAGTAGTAGTATATTAAGCTGGGAAAAATCAGGTTGATTTTACGTTGCTCACCAAAGTCAATGTTGAATTTTACAGGGGAAGGAGTCTTTAACTGTTAGAAAATAACCTCCACATTACTATCTTTCTACAGTCCTCTATTCTGCTTGTTTTCACAACCTGCTTAGTCATGCATTACTTCAAAGTGAATAGATTAATATGGCAGTAGCACATGCTTGGGAACGTTGGGAACAAACTTGTAGAATGTTGTGTGCAAACTTTTCAAAAGCTCTGTTTTTTCACTTCTCATTTTCTCCTTTTTATATTGTTGTGTTCATGTAGTGGTTAAAACAGATAGAGGGGACAGAAGCTGCGCTGACACAGAAGATGTTAGACCTGGAGAATGAGAAGGTAAGGAAAGGACACCAAAAACATAATTCATTTGGTTTAGCATTTAGCATTTCTATTTTTAAATCGTTATAGGAAAATGGGAAAGTTTTAGAGAGGCAAAGTGCCCAGAAATACTAGGTTTCTTTATAAAAAGGAATTGGAAAATGACGATTTCTTTTTAACTTATTTTATTGTCTTCTATGATGCTTTTAGAGGTAGCCCTCTAATTGCCAAAATAGCAATCTGAAAGTCTTCATTGTTGGTGGTTGTGTCTCCAAAAACTGAATTGTGAAATGAGCTTAGAAATAATATTCTATCGTGCCACTGGTTTAGATGTCCTTCGGGCCCATGTAAAGAATTCAAGATCTCTCTCTCTCTCTCTTGCTTTCACGGCTATCTTTTACAATGGCTTTTGGAGAGGTAATATGATCCAGAGCAGCTGTACTGCTATTCTGGGATCTGCTGGTAGCTTGATTCTCTCTGTAGTCTTGGCCAAGTCAGTTGACTCTGGTGTGAGATACTTGTAATCAGCTTCAGACCAGGCCTGTTCTTCACTTTACACAGTACATCTTCTACAACAGCCATGGAGCTGTTGCCATAAGCTATGTAAGAAAATAATGTCACCTGAGTAGTCGAGGTGGGATTCAATATGGTACCTGATACCATATTACATCCTTCAGAATTAAGTCATGAGAGGCTGAGAAACAGGTTCTGTAGCACCTGCAAGAGACTCCTGCCTTTCTGGAGGGCTCAGACACCCTGTCAAGAATTGATTTGCTGATCAGGAAAGATTTCTTTTAAACCAGATGTTTGCAGTGAGAGTTTGTACTGTTCACAGCTATGCAAATTCTATACTGGCATACATATCTCATGTGCAATTTCAACAGTTTTTAAATGTTTGAAGGTAAAATTTGACCAAGTAGTTGACTTGGGGATAATCCTCAATATTTTTTGTATTGTCAACATATATGCAGTTTGCAAACAAATCCTTCTGTTGTATTTGGAAATGGTCATAGTACTAAAATAAATTGATACATGTAACAAGACTGATGACATTTGCTTATATACTAATAAAAGCTAGAACAAACATCTTAAGATTCCAGTATAAACAAACTGCGATTTATTCTATATATTGCATACTGTATGTACGTCTGCATGGATTGCAAATGTTTGTTGAGTAGAATCTAACTGTATGATATTAAATTTGATCAAAAGGCCTCTGTTTCCTTCCTAGAGAGGAAAATTAATAAAAACCTACTCTTTTATGTTCTACTTATTATTACTGAAACACTGCAGAGGCATGTCTTGCCTTGTAGTTTGACTATTTGTAAAACTGTTTAAATGTTCACAACTTTCCTGTGTCATCCTCTCAGATTCTGAGATTCACTGAAATATCAGTTCATGTGATTTTAAATACATAAAAATCCTCAGTATGTCAAAAACTTCTTCAGCTCTGTAGCTATAGTCACTTAATCTCCCTGGGCATCGCAATACCCATTTCAAATTGGCTTCCTACCTCTACAAACTGAAAACTGAATTTATATTCCTGTTTCACTAACACATCATGGATTATTGCTGCAAGATCCAGCTCAGGCCCTGCATCTTCTGATTTCCTACCTGGAAGAAGCTAGACAACACAGATTTGGGGTTGTCTCATGATTTTCTTGAGGGTCATAGTAGATATTTTCAGAAAACTACTCAAGTGCCCTCACTGCTGTTATTGCCATCCCTTCCTTGACCTGTTTGTTGCACATAATTGCCATTGGGCCCCATGCATGCACATTCACATTCACCTCCCAACCTCTGGTTGCAGTAGATCAAGGCAGGGTTGTACACTGATGTAGAGGCCTGCACTATCTGGGTACAACTTGTTGATAGCATGCACATATTTTAAATGCCTCCGTTGTAAATTTGATATCCAAATATCCTTCTGATGAATGTTGACACTGACTATAGTTTTTCTTTTACTTTCAAGTGGAGAGTTTACATGAAAATGATGCCATTTATGATTCTTCATGAATTAGGATAAATAACAAACTTCCTTGTTTTTATTACTGCTCAGGACCTGTTCAGTAAACAGAAGGGTTATTTAGAGGAAGAACTCGACTACAGGAAACAAGCACTGGACCAGGCATACATGGTAGGAAAAGAACAGTCATTCAATTTTCATGTTTGAACAGATTTGGTAAAATATTTTTTTTTCTTTTGATTTTAAATAGAATTCTCTTTTAATTTACTTAGTGTTCTACCAGACTTGGAAATCTACATTAATGCTACATAAATGAGGATTTAGTAAAGGGATTGTAGTATTTAGAAGTGTTGTGTTTTTTTCTTTTTTTCTTAAATTCTAAAATACATTAAATTCTTGTTAGTACATCCAGAATGGTAAGAGCTGGTCTGTCTGTGCATGAAAACATCCTGGTAAAATATAGCAGAAATAACTAAAACATTTGTAAGTATTGCTAGGATTGCTTATTCTTCCTATGCCCTACCTTGCTGTGCTGCGCTGTCCTACGTAACCTTACCTTTTCTAGTTTTCAAGTGGAAAGTGCAACCTTGCCTTCTCTCAGGCTATGCAACACAAAATGAAGCCTTGTGAATGATCTAGAAATTGACAAAACTGCACACTTCACTTTCTTAATAGTGAGACTTCAGGAAACCAAAATATATTGGCATGAAGAACTGTTTATACATCATAAATATTTCCTATGGGGAAATTATTTTCAGGAAAGGAGCAAGGTCTCGTGCTCAGAGCAGATGGCAGAAGGAAGCAAGCAGGCTCTATTTCTAGCACCGTGACCTTGGGCAAGCCATTTAACCTCTCTGTGCTGCTGCTTATGCATCACTAATATGGATAGAATTACCTACCTCAGAAAGGTGTTAAGAGGGCTAAAGGGATGTTGTCAGATGCTTTTGATCTAAATAGCATTCTATGTTGTTTTGTAGTGGGAAATACAGAAATATACTAACCACAGCAGCAAGAGAAATATTGTCACAGTTCCTTTCTTTCTGTCCTCTTGGGAATATGGTTCTCCATACAAATGTAAAGTTCTCCTGTGCTCTTTGCTTTGCCAAGCGCTGCAGTTTGAGTTAGTGTATTAGAATCTGATTAGCAGTCTGGCAGAGGGTGAGAGACTGAGGAGAGATTAGTGTACCCTGCAGTGTTTCTCTCCTCCTTGCTTACAGTCATGGGTAACAAAGAGAGTGAAGTTGATGTTGAGCAGTGGATAGCAGGACAAGGCCAGAGGGAGAAGACACTACTGTTTTTGTTGTTCACAGCTTTTTTTGTGTATGCTATGGGCTTTTCATTTTGTAGAATGACTTAGCAACTCAGCTGCAGCAGAAGGGAATCTTTCAGTTTTCGGCGATTTTGTAATTTTCAGTATCAGGGGTTTTGCCACCTATTAAACACAGACCTATTATCTGAAACTTTCCTAAACAGAAGAAATTAATCATTTAGTAGAAGAGAAATCAGCCCAGGTGTGTACTGGTGCTGGGTGGTTCTGTGCACTGTGTGTGGAATGCTCCTCACTGCTCATGGCTGCCGCTTTCTGTCCTGTTCCTGTCCCGTGTCTGTGTCCTTCCTCCCTCCTGCCCACGGCTGTGCTCGCTGGCCTTCTCCTTGAGCTGCGGGTGGGTTGTGTGCTTGCTGGGTTCAAACGGCAGCCTGTCTGTATGTGATTTGGGTTGCCTTAGAAAATCCAGGAGCTGGAAGCCACGCTGTATAATGCCCTGCAGCAGGACCCGGGAAGGCGGGCGAGCGAGTCGCTGACTGAAGCCCAGAGGGAGGATTTGCGGGCTGCTGTGGAGAAGGTGCGGCGGCAGATCCTGAGGCAGAGCCGTGAGTTTGACAGCCAGATCTTGCACGAGCGAATGGAGCTTCTGCAGCAGGCCCAGCAGGTAAACCCCACTCTCTCTGCTCCCTCCTGTCAGCGTTACTCTGTGGTGGCTGCCACTGCCCATAAAGCAGCACCTCACCGCACTTTGTCAAGTAGGGCTTAGTCTATACCTTGCACGGCTCCCACATCAGGGAGACAGGCAGTGAGAGGACACTGTGGGCCTGGGCATGGTATGCACGCAGAACGAGTCACTGTCTCACTACAACATCCTGTTGCACAGTCTGCTTCTTGTGTGTAGAACTACAGCCATCCACAGCTCTCCATGGGGGGGATTGTTGTGAGTTTAAGGCTTACGTTAGGAAAAGCCAGAATGGAGGGAAACTTGTATGCCTTAACACTGTGAAAAATATAAATAAGCCTTCATACCTTTACATTGGTTCAGAAATGCTTTGTCTCCTTGTTTTTGTCCAGGACAAACACAACATAGATTCAGGGAAATTCCTGCCTTGTGGAAACAGAGTAATTGTTTATTAAAGAATCCTTTGTATGATGACAGGTCTTTCTTTCATGGAGAGACAAGAACTGCATGGCTTAGGGAGTTAATTATTCCAGTAGGAATAATTCCTGTATGGCTCCTCATTATAGTAACATCTGGAAGATGAAGCCAGGTGTTGTAGGTCTTAGAGACTGTCCTCTGGTTGCTCTGGCAGCTTTCTATGCATATCTGGAATCACGTATTTGAAACATACTATGCAAATGCATGCAGGACATTATTGCTATTTCAAATACTGGTTACTGGGTTAGGAATTACGTTTAAGTTGGCTCAAGCTCTGTTTCAGTTTGCTTTGTAGATTAATACAGACTCGATCAGTATATTACAGTTCTAGCGCTGTTGTGTTCATCTCCTCTCACCCTATGATGATGAGAAATGCTGACAGTGTTTGAACTGAGCTCTGACTTTCTACAAGTCTCCTTTTTCTTATTCCCTCACTATGTTCCCTTGGTTTGGGAGATGTAACACTGAGATCAGGAGGGTATAAGCAACTCTTAAATCTTTGTTAATGAGTGTCCAATCAGTGAGGGTGTACAGAAGGCTGGAGAAAGTAGACACAAGGTAGTTGTAAAAGTGTCAGAAAAAAAGAGTAGAGTAAATCAATGAAACTTGATCAAGAGTCAGAAGTTATTTGCTTAATGTTATTATCATGGCTGAAGGTATTGAGAATGGGTTTTATTTGCCAGTTTCTTAGGCAGCCTGATCTTCTAGCCAGAATTTTGATATTTTATTTTTTCAGAACTAGTAAATAGTGTTTCTTACTGACATTTAGTAGGCGTGAATGTGATTTTGTGTTGACTGATGCCACTGGCTAGTGAGTACAGCATCAATCTTTTTACCACCTGTAGTAGCTCTGAAAGTTAAAATAAATAATCTCTTTTTGGTTCTAAGCAACCACAAATCTATATTTGCTCAGAGTCTTTGAAGAAATACTTTATACATCTGTGCAATACACATTTTTATTTTTATTAATTGTATAAATCCCACTTATCTCTCATACACACTTATTCAGTCAGGTTCTGCAGAGGCTCATGGCATTTCAGATTTTCTTTAGAGTTTATCTGTTGCTGGATCTGACAGATTATAAAATTTTATGTTTATATTTGCAAGAGTGAGCTTCAGAGGAGCAGATCACTCTTCCTGAACACTTGGTTCTAAGTCCTCTATATCTAAGTGATGTACAGTGTGAGGTTTTTCCATCAGGATAGATACTATCTGGTCCTTTGTTCCTTTCTGGCATGTACTCTTTCAGGGACCACATTTGGCTAAGACTTTTCTGTGGCTCCACTGAACACCTGGGCAGAGTTCCTGATTAAGCATGACATTGACAAATAGGTTGTACTAATAGGAGTAGATTTGTAGACTGAAAAACTTGCTTCCAAGGACACTACAGCTATACTAAGTGCATTTTAGGTGTTTACTTTGGGTTGTTAGTTTCGTCCACTTACTGAAGTAGTGTTGGAACATACCTTCATTTCAGTCTGCTTTATGTGTTTATGGATTGCTCCACACATAAAGTTAAATATGATAGATTATAGAATGATTTGGATTGGAAGGGACCTCAGAGATCATCTAGTTCCACCCACTGCTGAGGGCAAGCTTGCCAGTCACTAAATCAGGCTGCCCAGGGTCCCATCCAGACCAGCCTTGAATACCTCCAGGGATGGAACATCCACAACCTCTCTGGGCAAAATATTCCAGCACTTTGCCACCTTTTCAATGAAATTTTTCCCCTGACATTTAGTGAAAATCTCCTGTCATTTGGTTTAAAACCACTGCCCCTTATCCTATATGGAATGAGACTTCACTTCTGCCTTAAACAAAAATGTTAATGTAAGCATAACTCATTAGCTGTGGATATTTATATACCTGCCTCCAGATCCACTTTACAGTGTGTCATTGGAATTTTGTGTTGTGCCCATCTCAACATACTAATGTTGTAGCCCTGCAGGACATGTTAAGCTAATTCTACTGCCTAATAAGAAGCTAAGCATTTTACTCATCTATTTTTAACCCCCTGTTGTTGACGGGAAAAATAAAGTCAAAGATGACAGTTAATTTCCCCAAGGTATGGAGTGAAAGCATGTTGCATTTGAAATCCTTTACTCAGTTTCTTCTCAGTTGTTTTCTTCCTGAAGTTTGTATAATCTAGTAGTTGTGTGCAAAAATATGTACAGCTTAAAAAAAAACAACAGAGAAATAAACAAAAAGCCATAGCATGGAACAGTAGTATCACAGGGCTAATCCTCACAGGACTATATTTGTCTGCCATAACTGGTGGCAGAAGTTGAAATGCTACAAAAAAGAGAGCACCTCAGAGTTGGCAGAGTCTTCGTGTATGGATGAAGCTGTTCTCAATGTGCTAAATATCCTTAGATGCTACATTAAATGAGTGTCCTCTTTCCTTGATAAATTTATGGACACCAGAACTTTTGCTGACACAGGGTCCTTAACAAGCACCAACTACACTGTATTCGGGCAAAAATGTAGTCAAGACTTGTTCATATTTATGCACTTTACAGTGCTTTTGCTGTATGCACCATTCTTATTCTCCTGAAATGGAGGATAAGGAGAATGACATGGCAGCATGATGGACCTGCTGGCTTTACAAAGAAGGTAAATGTTCTTTCTGGAGAAAATACTGTCTGAAAAGGATGCGGACATGCATGGGTAAAAGTTGTCCAAAGTGAGCCTGTGCTGCTTTATGTGTGCTCATTTGTCTAGATATGAAGCCCTAGGTTTTAGTCATTGTGTTTAAATGTTTGAGTGAAATAAACATGTTTTAGGATATTAAGCCTTGTTTTGCATTGGTAGCTCTGTTCATCTTGTGCCTGTTTAGCCCCACATTATTATTATTAGTGTATAAATAGAATCATTTGTGTGTATCCAATATGTATGAAGGAAATCAGGCTTCTGTGGAACCAAATCAGACAAAAATTGACTAGATTTGCTTGCTAAGACATACAAAACTTTTACCAACTCCAACAGCAACATGCAGACCTGGGAGACAAATCTGTGGCTGAAGCATAATGGCAGTATTCCTTTCAGTCATAGAAGGTGCTTTGATTTACATCATCCTCTCTATTTGTGGGAGGCAAGATATGTTAATTAAAAGTCTGTCACAAGCAGCTTGTGCTATTTGCTCCTAGCCATAGGGTGCATGCAGTTCCACTGCTGTTCCTGTATTTATTATATTGTATTGTGCTACAGTCTTTTTATGAGCTTCTGTAAGCCAGTGTATTTCTAACAGGACTTCTTTTAAAATTAACATTTATGCTTTAGCCTATGCAGAACCATGACTTTTGTGCACTTGGGAAATTATGAGGATTATTTCTAGCTGGTACTGTGAGGGAGGGGATTTTATATAAATAACATGCTTCACAGTAAGCATTTTCTGGTAAGGAGAAAAATGTGGTGGTGTAGCTATAAAAACCTCTCCTAGAAAAGATTACTTCAAGTAGAGCAGTACAGTATATTTCTGCAGTAGTGATATCAACTTCTTAATTAAGCAAGCTCTGTTTACTTTTTTTTAATTAAAAAAAGTAAGAGCCACACTGCTGGATCTCCTGAAAAAAGTTTGTGCATTAGTTCCCGGATGAAATTAGTAATTTTAAAGGTCAAATTTTGCCTTATGTTTATCATATAGTACCTTTATTCCAATTACTCTGGCTGCAGCTCATTTCTGCAGTAAGAAACTGTGGAAAATGACAAAAGCCAAGTTCTAAATTAGGATAGATCAGATTACATTGCACTGTTGGCTGTCTTCAGGAAAATATATAATAGAATTTATTCTTGATTTCATTTAAGTCATTCTGAATACAAAAGTAAACTAGAAAATCCTTGAAGAACACCAGGTTGACACCCTCTGCATTCCAAAAGTTATTTCCTCCAATTAGAAAGGATGTGGGAGACAGATTTTATTAACGTAATCCAATAATTTCCCAGATAAGTCTTATTATCATAGCATAAAATTATTAGAGAAAAGAAGCGGAAAATACATATGTGCTCACTGCGTCATCAAAATGTGTAAAACCTTTTTTCCTCTGAGTTGCTTTGTAATCACCATACTAAGCTGAGGTGGGGAGAGTAGTTTAGATCTAAACTCAGTTTAGAATATTGCTGGGTGAAGCCCAGTTTCACAGAGTAAAGCAAATCATCATTTCATTTCTCTGAAATGTGGAGGGCATCCAAATTCCAGCCCCAAATAGTTAGAGTATAGCTGTAAATATTTGATCTGTATTTTCTTGAAGCCTTTACTCCTATGACCAGGCAGAATTATTCATCATAATATAAACAAAAAACACCATTTTACTGAAAGAAGGCATGGGACAAAGTCCTATGAGAAGGCAAGAGACCTTACTGCTTATAAGTTAAGCATGGTGGATGCTATTCCTCTATGATTTCTCCCTGCTAACTCATAGGGAGGACAATTTTTCCACACTATCATGTAGCATGAGGGAGGGAACACCTTGTACACAAACGCATAGGATAGAATGTAATTGTGTCTATATGATTCTATTAGCTCAGCAATTCATAATATATATTTGTTGTTGTTTTGTTTTGTTTTAGGGTTTTCTGTGAAACCCGTCATTTAATAACATTAATTTGTTGAAATACTAATTGCCTGTGTGAAGTTGGAACCTTAGATTTGCTGCTTGATATACTAGTGATGCTCAGGTAGAACTTGCATAAATTCAGCAGTTATTTTGTTTCACTGTGTAATCTGTTATGCTTGATAAATCATTCATTTTTCACCTGGGGAGAATTGTTAAGGCTTAATGTTAAACTGTGGAGACTCTGGAGAGCCAGAGAGATGGATGCTTACTTTATCAAATTAGAGAGGATGCTATGCTTGGT
>PPHD01018245.1:0-14645 GCA_002909625.1 Bambusicola thoracicus
TGCTTTTAAGTAGAGATTTTCAAATTCAGTAATTTTGTCTTATTACAGCACCAACTCCGATCATGGAAACGCTGGCTATTCTTTGTATTTAAGTACAGAACAACATGGGTTGGAAGGCAGCCACGAAGGTGACACGCTCCAACCTTGGCTTGGCACAGGGTCAGCTCAGCTCAGGTTGCTTGGAGCCACACTGAACTCCAAGCATCTCCAAGGATGGCAATGGCACTGCCTCTCTGAGAAACGGGCTCCAGTGCTTGGCAGCTGTCACAGCATAGGTGGAAATTTTTGTTGTAGGTGTTATTTACCTTGTCAAGTGCCCCTCATCCCTGTGCAAGAGGCGCACCCAAGAGGTCAGACAGGAGAGCTTTCTACAGCGGTCATCCCTTCGGAGATCAAGTTTAGCACTGATGTACATACTTGAAGTTGATCCAATACCCACAGAGAAGACATAAATTACATCAATCAAATATACATTCAAACAACAACTCTGTATTACTTAAACAACCTTTAATTTTGTGTATGAAAGAATAAAACAAACTTCCTGAATGAACATAACATTCTGCTTCATCAAAGCAGAATCCAGTAAAATAGAGAGGGATTCTGTTCATTTCAGGAAGTTAATGCCTTGCTAATCCTTTAGCTCTCCACGGGAATAAATACATATATAAACCCTTTGGATACAGAGACAAACCCCCGATTACCTACATTTCTGCAGCCTGGAGGTCAGCTATCTGCCTGAGGACAGAAGCTCTGGCAGCTTTGATGGTATTTTGAAGAGTTGCAACACAGTTTTAGGTGCTGTTTTACAACGTGGTGAGCTCACAGCAGGATGCCATCTCTTTGTTTCAGTAAGAAGTGTTTAAGTTGCTCCAAATAAAATACACACCAAAGTAAGTAAAGATTTTTCTCTCTTAATTAGTGTCACCATGCCAGTTTGCTCAATACAGCCCAACTCAGTGGTGCTGTATTACATAATGTAATCGATATATCAGTACGCTACTCCAGCTGCTAATTTGAAGCTCATATTAGTTGATATTTACTCTTTAATTAATAACAAAATTACAATCTCCTAACACGGACTGAAGGCTGACCCGTACTAAAAAGCCACAGACTCTCAGCAGGTCAAAGCTGAAGCCAGGCTTTTCACAACAACCAGTGCACAGCAGGAAGATGAGACAGTAGGCATAACTGAAACAACAGAGGCTAAAACTGCTTGTAAAGGAGTAACGTTCTTCCTGAGGACAGTCATGCAAGGAATTAGTGCTGAGGAAGGAGAAGTGTGGACGAGGGGCCGGCCAGGCCACACGCAGTTCCCATCAGTGCTCCTGCTCTGGGCTCAGCACACTGCTCACACCACCTCTGGGCTGCACAGCTCTCATCCACACGTTCTCTGGGGCTGGGAAGGAATTGCTTGCAGGGCAGCTTTGATTTCCGGGCTGCCAGCTCACTACTTCTGGTCTGCACAACAGCCTTCCTGGTCAGCAGCCTTAGGCTTTAAGGGTATGGATTGCAAGAAATGCCTTCCCCTCTAAATGAAATGTCACCGTTCAGGGAAGGTTGTACCTCTTTTTGCTGCATACTGTTCAATACTGCTTCACAACTCAATGTGGAAATTGTAGTAACTGAGTGAGTTGAGGGTGTTGGTATATATAAACCCTAAAAATAAAGCCTCGCTTCTTTGTTTCATCATAGGCTACATCAGAAATCTTCAATGGTGCAGCTACAAGAGGTTTCAGCTTCCCACCAACCGCCTATGAACTAAACAGCACTAGATGGCCCAATCACCACGTGGGCCTGCAGTGCAGAATCAGAGAGGAGTGCTTAAAGTCAAAGACCACTGCCCCGTTCAGAGATCTCAAACCTGAAAAGAGGAATCCCACAGCCCGCAATGCTCAGCACCGGCACTCAGACTGAGGAAATGTATTTCTCCTTTAACCAAAGAGAACATAAAGAACCACAGATCCAGCTCTAAAAACAAATACAAGAAGGGTTTGCACGCGGTCACTCCGAAAGTTACGCACAGCACTTCTGCTGGAGTGCTCCTTCCTCATTGTTCTCCAAGAAGCACTCGGCAGCATTAACTCAGCAGCCCAGGCTTCTGAGCAGGGCTTCGCTCTGCGACAGGAACAGTTCAAAGGAATATTCAGATGATGGCCTTTCAATTGCTCAAGCACTGTAACTAAATTTCAACTTTGTGCTTCTCTAAAAGAGCCTCCACACAGCGGACCTCATGCTGTTAGATTCATATTCAGAATTCAACCCGACTTCCCTCCGGGTCTCCCCTGACAACTCCTCTGTTCGTCCTTCCATTCAATGCTTTCTCCTCTCCTCTGAGATAGCAGATGAGAGAGGTTCCTGGCCAAAGTCATCTCACTATGCACATTTCTGACTGTAATTAGTGTGGAGATCAAAAAAATAGCACCCATTTTTATTCTCTCCTGCAGTGTGTAGCTTAGTACATTGCCTAGAAGTCCTAAGAAGCACAAAAGAGAAGGATGCAGTTAACATTTAGTTCCTGAGCTCCATTTCTGTCAAAGCACATATCCCGCACCAAGGAAACCCGTTCTGCCGAGAGCTCAGACATGCACCGTGTAAAGAAGACAGGTGAATGAGAACCTTGGCCTCAAAGCACAGGCCACGACAAAGATTGAGGGGGAAGTAAAGCTTCAGACCCAAATCGTTACAGAATGAACACGTTTTGACAGACACAGGGAAAAAAAGTAACAAGAAGGAATGATCTAAACCAAGGAAACATCATTTTCCAATGCAGAGCTGTGATCTCTCTTCACACATGCAGCAACCTCACCGGTGGTCCACGTGCTCAGTCGCAAAGAGAAATGTTAAGAGAGAAACACCAGCAGATCAGAATAGTAACTTACTTCCCGCGGTCACCCAGTTCTCCCTGTCACCACAGGCACCGGATCGCGCCTTCATCAGTCATCATTTCCAAGAGTTTGGAGTTGATGGGTTTACAAATGAGTGAATTCCAAGCGTGGATCTGCAGCTGTGCTGTGGTTACTGTGGGGAGGCACAGTAGGGATCCCTTCTGCCTTTTTTTCTTCTATGTTTTTTCCCATTTGCTGATGGAAGGTGGGGGTGACTCACGGGGCAGGCAATGCAGCAGCTGATCCACAGCACAGCCTGAACCCGCCGTCCCCTCAGCTGCTCTTACTCAACTTCCTCCAAATGCATTTGGAAGGATCTGTTCCTCCTTTAAGAGTGCCTCATCACTGCTCTTCTACAGTTTCATTCTCTACTGCTCCTCTGAAACTTAACAGTACAAAAGCCCTGCAAGCCCACTAACTGGAATCCAAGTTGGTCACAGTCGTTTCTCCTATTGTAAAGTTAAAACTCAAAAATAATAACCTTTAAAATTCATATTTCTGGCTGAAGTCATTTTTGGCAATGCTAAACCAATACAAAAAACATATCCAGAAGGGGAAAAAAGGGACCTAAGATCTTAGCGTTGCATTGTAATTCTACTGCCTAAGAAATAACTGAACATGAAAAAAATAAAAACTGTCCAGATATAAATCCTGTCCGTTAGAGCTATTGCAACTCTCGCTTATTTGTGTTCTGATTTGTTTATAAGGGGAAAAAAAAAGTAAAACAGAAGCAGAATGGCACTGCACAAACGCCAACAGCAGAAGCGCTGAGTTTGGTTGGACGGATTACTGCCATTCAGACGCAGGCTGATCACGGTGTGATGCCCGCAGCCTCCAACAGATGCTATACAGAAATGGCACACTTGGCCTGCTGCCCGTGCCATTAAAATTAGCATTAATAAAGCCAACCCTGGGTGGTGTTATTTTGAAGGAATTGGGCTTTTCAGAGCACCGTCATAACTCTTTCAGCTCACGATATGGAAACAAACTGCTGAACACCACAAACTAACAGAATAACCGCATTTGCAAAATGAGATGGATTTCATCAGAACTCAAGAAACACCACAGAAGTAATTGAGCTTATATGTAGAAGGAAGTTTTTCCACTCAGAGGGTGGTGACACACTGGAACAGGCTGCTCAAGAAGGCTGTGGATGCCCCATCCCTGGAGGCCTTCAAGGCCAGGCTGGATGTGGCTCTGGGCAGCCTGGTCTGGTGGTTGGTGACCCTGCGCATAGCAGGGGGTTTGAAACTGGATAATCATTGTGGTCCTTTTCAACCCAGGCCATTTTATCATTATTGATGTCAGCACCTTCCCAGTTTGCCCTGGTATTGGATCATCACTAGGCCTTGTACTGTTCGTAAGCCTGACCACGGCACTGCGCCTGTGTGCTTTTCAACAGCTTTCAGACCACACAGGTCTTGCAACACAAGTCTCAATCAAGGGGAAATTGCTTCCTCTAAAGCGATCAATTTCAGCAATAAGATTTTGCTGCTTTTGCAATGAAACGTGGCCGCTTTGGTTTTGTTCCTGATCAAACACGAAATGGAAAGCAGTTTTAAACAGTGTGATCAAATACCACTCTGATAGAAATTATTTTCAGGTCTACTTAACTGGCAATACAGGTTAGATTTACTCCTACGGAGTGAAGGTGCAATGGACAGGAGTTTGAAATGGTTTTTAAGAAGATGGGCATTTTATGGATATGTTTTTTGTGGTTGGTTATGTACAAAATTCCAGCAGCAATCCACAGAGGAGAATTCATAGCTCGGTCTGCGATGCCCCCAAGAGCTGTATTGACTGTAAAGTAAGCTGCTCCTCATATCCAGCATCACCCTCACACCGCCACACACTGCTGCTAACCCCTGACTGCAACTGGAATCTCACACAGAAATGCCCCTTTCCACTGTCTATGATAGAAAATAAAACCTCCAGTAACCACCTCAACACTGCACTGAGTCAAGAAGGCAAACTGAGATGTGGACAACAGCAGCTTGGAAAAGAAACCGCCAGATTTAGAGAGGAAAAAAAAAGAAACAGCCACTCTCTGAAGCAGCCAAGAAACCACTTCCTCCTGAATTGCTCAATTCCTGAGGTTTCCAGCTCAACTGCTGACTACTTTGGAACCTACTAAAGAAAAAAAGCCTTCAAAGTTATTATTCTTTATTAGATCCGAATTAATGTGCCACCATGACCAAAGAGCTGCATTCCAGAAGGAGCGGATACTTTGTATGTATATGTACATATACAGATACACACACACAATGTATACTTTGCCTTAATTATCAAAACTGCCATAAAGTGATTAAAACCTTCTTGGGGGGGGTGGTTTACCTCCTAGCCCCAAGCAAACCAACCCCATGGACCGCACATCAAGGCAGGCATCAGGAGGCAAAACAAAAACCCCTTAGGAACATCCTGACTCAAACAACCATCTTCTGCCTCGCAGTGAACAAGGCCCAGAGAGACTCCCAGCAAGACACTCAGCTTCAAGTTCTTAAAGAATAGCCATTAGTTTGGATTTTGGTGAAGCTCTGAGGCAAGTTCGCGAGCTAAGCAGATCTTGAGATAGAAATGGATCTGACACACATCTCAAAACCAAACAAACTCGTGTGTACCAGCTTCCATTGCACTGTGCTTCAGGCATTTGTTCTGGCAAGCTGGAAATACCGTGCGAAGACATTTGCCACAAACACGCTTTGTTCAGGGCGACAACACGTTTTCCACAGTGCTTTGTGGCAGGTCTGTAGGTGCTCGTCAGTCAGTTGGAGATTGATTTCCAAATCCCTTCCAGTGCTGCATTAATTAAATAGATAAATAATGCAACTGCACCTGTGGTGCCAGAACTGTGGGGCTGAGGTCTGAGCTCCAATGCTCTTCAACACCTACAGAAGCAATGCAGTAACCCAGTGACAAGTGTGACCATCGGAAATGGATTGAATACGTGCAGCAGAGTGAGGCTGTGCTTAAGAAACAAAATATAGAAACCAGAAATCAATGCTCCTTCCATGAAGAATCTGGGGAACAGAGGTACAAACAGCAGAGACTGGCATACACGTCACACATCCTCTCTTTCAGCTGCAAAAGAGAACACCTTCTGCACACACGGCATCTCTAAAGCAGACAGAAGCACGCTTCCACAAAAGCAACTCCAGGAAAACCAGCGCAAGCCAAGGGGACAGTTTGCTATGATAGACAGCACTTGCACAGATCTCTACCCAAACGTTCAGTCCCCAGTGCAGGCACTAAGCAAGAAAATGCATCTTTTGCATTGCTTCTTTAGCATAACGCTTACTGACTCAATGCGGATTTTAAACGCTTGATGCCCAAATTGCCTCCTGGCATTGGACATTAAGCGCCAGAGCCTAGTTATGACTGATATAGATCGCATTTGCTACGGAAACCCAAGAAATTCAGCAACCAACGTGCTATCACAGATCAACCATCCTCTCTCATCTATTGGGACCACACAGAGTATACTCCGTTTATCTGTAAGCAGAAACCTGCAGGACAGGTTTCCAAGGGCTCCAGTCCCACCGTCCTGTGTGGCACACACCTGTATCTGAAGGCTTAAACAGATCAGAATGACCCATCTGGGGTCACTGAAACTACACACGACCTCAGTTAGGGACAGCATGACATCAAACTGCCACCTGAAAACCAAGTGCAAATAAGGCAAGATGGACAGTAGTTTTACAAAGCACTCATTGTATTATTGTATGCAATTATTCTATTGCCTTTATTATTGCAGTGCGATCACTGGGCTGGAAAAGATTTACAACTGACTCCTCTTATACACGGGAGAACTGTATATTAATTTGGGGATCCAAAGCGTATGTGAGCATGGAGGGGAGGGCTGGGAAGAGGAGTGGAAAGAAGTGTACCCCAGGCCCATCCCCTGAAGGATGCAAAAACACCAGGCTTTTACTTTACTCTAATATCGTGAGAGCGGGAAATCGTAACTTCTGACCTTAGCTTTGACCAAAGGCCATTGGTAGCAAAATTTCACTCAGATCTAAGCAAAGGCCCGCCTTTGTGTTTTGTTTTCTTTCTAATGGCATCCATAAAGTATGAAGCAATCCTCGTGAAAAACTAACCTTTCTCTATCCATTTCACGCTTTGAATGATATACAAGGGCAGCTTTATTTTGCAGCACACCGAACTGAAGAAAAAACCAGAACAAAACAAACGAGACGCTGACTGACAGACATTGGGGAGAGTAGGAAACAACTGCATGAGAAAGGAAATAAGTCTGCAAAAGAAACAGGCTGGAGGGGTCGGGGGGAAGAGGGAGAAGGAGATGATTAAAAACAAGCAAGTAGCAAGCAGCACAGCAGCAGCTGGTGCCCAGGGACAGGGAAGGACTTGGGCTCCACAACAACAGCGTCAGTTGCATAATCACTGCTGCCTGACAGCTTATACAATGTCCGCCCCTATCCTCATCAGGGAAACAAATCAGCAACAAAAAAACATCCTTTCAGCCCACAGTGCGAGTAAGCAAACTGCCACATGTTAAATGCAACTACAGACAAGAGCTTCTAGTTTCAAACGCTACTTTTTAGCTTACTTGAACACAGAGCATTAATTCCTACGTCACCCCTCACTAAAAAACATCTTATTTTCCCTAAAAACGTGTCCCGTTAGCACTGCCAAGCCACAAGAATCTACCACCTGGCCTTTCCAGCCCTGCTCTTGCAAGACACATCCGTGCTGCAGGAAGCTGCATGTAAGGCCAAGCTGCGGGAATCAAGAGCTCTGCTGTCGCCACAGAACTTTATGAATTCTGTGGCTTCTGGAACATTGGAGACCAAGAAACTTCAAGTACTAACACCTGTACTTGGATACCTAACAGATACCTACTGCAGAAGCAGGAGCATATTTCTAACAGAAATGGAGATGAAAGAACCACAGAAGGACTTCACATTGCTTAAGATGGGCAGAGGAGGTTCTCCCCGAGTGGCTGCGCCTTGCACGGACCTGAGTGCTGTGCTATGGCACAAAGAAGGAAAAGGGAGGTTTGACTCAAGTGTGACAGGCCTCGAACACACCGCATGCTGATTAAAGGGCAGTTAACTTGCATCTTGCCAGCACTGAATCAATACAGATAACTCTAGCCTAATTATAGTCCTCTCATTCAGGTCTTGGACCACAAGAACAGCAGCTTTACCTCCTCTTCCAAAAACCTGCATTTCTCCAATTGTCTCCCCTCTGCTCGCAGCCTCGTCCCTTTGGTTCTTCCTACCTCTGGGTCAGGAGGTTTACATCTTCCCACCATGATTTGGGCTCATGGCCCAACGCTGCTGCATTGCAGAGTCAGCAAAGACATGATGCAGCAATATTCTTGAATTTCTTTGGATATGAAAATAGATGTCATTGCTGCCAAACACTGAAAGCCATCCAGAGACCCCAAGGCACTTCAGAAAAAATGAAAAGCCACAGCAGTGATGCCAAGATGGTCGTCCTGGCTATTTTAGGTCCTGTTAGTGCTCTGAATATTGCAGACTTCTCTGACTGTGCAAATGCAGCACAACCATTTGCTTGCCTGCTCACTGCTACAACCCCAAGAAGCAGCCTTTGCTCAGCAAGGACGACTGCCAGCAGCGGTGCCAGGAATCGGTGGTTCCCCTTGGGGTGGGAATACCACAGTCTGTGTTCCAGGGGCAGCACAGATGAACTGGAGAATAAACCGAGATGTTTAACAAATTGCCCACAAGCCACTTCGAACTGTCAGCTTCTGAATAAGTAAACAGTTGAGAACAGACTCATCTCTAGCAAAGGGAAACAGGGAAGTTTCTAGCCCCAGTGCCTTTGTACACACAAGATATTCAGAGACAGGAAACTACATGAAGGCCTGCTCTTCTCCACTCAACTCTTGAATTCCAAAGAGGCCTCAGGCAAATGACACAGATGCTACTCGAGTTCACCTTACAAGAGGAGATGTGAGCACAGTACAACTGACATGAAAGAAGAAAGGGCTGCTGAAATACCCACTGCACGGAGACCATGCTGAGAACACCCCACTTCCAGCCACACCATCTCCACCTCCCCACTACTTCCACCTCATCATTTCAGCAAGTGCAAATGGAAGCTAAGCTACAGTCTCTTTAAATATACAGCTGCCTCCTACAAGTCACGCCTGTAAATCTTCCTCTCCTGCAGTTCCAAACACGTGTCAACTTAAAATTGTTCACTTGAGGTGAGTCACTGTGCTGTACTATGACAGTATGTTTGGCTCAACTGGCCTCATTTTGCTTCAGCTCAGTGCTCAGGGAAGGGCTCCCTTCCCTCTCCCGCCAGCCCACGCACTGCTCACAGCAGAAAGAGCTCCTTCCCAGCCACAGGAGTTCTCCGTAATGCTCTCGCACCTCACACCTGACTTTCTGCAGCAACCCAAAACATGAACTGGAAAAAGATGGTCATTGCCCCTTCCAGGAGATGGCTCAGCAGCTCCTTCTGAAACCCAACAGCCTGCAAGTCGAACAATTCCATTTCTTTAAACGCTGATACCAGAACATCTCCTGCCTTCACGCAATGGACGTTACAGCAAAAGCCCTCTGCCTCTCTGCCACAGTAGTCTATTGCGGTCACTACTGCTGTGTGTTGACCAGCTACAACTTCAGAGGCAGTGACCACGTCAGTGGCAATTCATCAGCAACCACCACAACCAGCTGCAGCTCATTTACAACTTTGCTTTCCTTGGTATAATGGATTGCTGCAGAGAGCAATAATCCAACCCTTAAAATCCCTTATTGCGAACATGCTATGAAGCAGCACAGCTTTATACCTAATGTCTCAGCTCAGAATTAAATAAGCCACTTACCTTCCCTAATGCTTCTGCAGCATCTCAGACTCTTGGTTAAAGACCTACTAGCACCGTGTGCCCCCTGCACCAAGTGATTAGCAGTCCCCTCGCTCCCCTCACAGCTCTTTGGCAATCAGTAACACTTCTCACTTTCAAGGACTCCTGCTTCACTCATTCAAAGAGAAAAGCAACTCCAGCCCACACCTATAACAGCAGGACGCTACCCCTAGTAAGCCAGGAGCAGCCGTGCTCCGGGACTCCAGCATTCCCATGCTGGCACTGTATGTAAATGTAGTTACAGGACAGATACCCAAACACGAAAGAACAAGCAAGTCGGAAATCACAGCGCTACGCTTCTGTGCTGCTGTGTTACCCACTTCCTAACCCACAGGAAAGTGGTTTACATCAAAAGATGCAACGTGCTGATAAGTGTACGCATCTGAAAGATCATCAGCTTTAATGACTCACCATTTAGGTGTCAAGGGTTGCTCTGTAGCTGATATTTTCCAGTTAAACAGCTCTCTGGAAGTAAGATCATGAAACCAGAGTCTAAAGTAATGGGACTCAAGGATGTCTGGAAGGCAATTACTTCTTTTCAAGGCTGTATGGGTATCCTAAATGTCTCTTCCAATTAGTCAGCCAAGTGCTCCAAGTCAGAAGAGTCTGTGTCCCAAGATATCTTCCCAGGTAAATTAAAAATCTCTTTCTGCAAAGGGAGATGGAAAGAAAGCAGCAGACCAGAAGAGAAGAGAAGAAACTGAAAAAGCAGATAAATTGTGAGTGAAGTGATTATAAATGATGCAGAAAGAAAGTCTGGCATCCAGAAGGATAAATGCAGATCCATCCAGCAGACAAGAAGGAGAAGTCAGACTGCATGTCTGTGGACACAAAGGTCCTAAAAATCAATTCTCTTAATTCACTAGAAGCTCAAATGCACACGTACAATCCTGACTATTGCTGCCTTATAATCCTACAATTCACTTTAGGAATACCACCCTCTCAAACAAACAACCAAACAAAAAAGTAGCAATAGCACAGATCAGTAATAATAAGAACAAAAATTGCTGGCTTTCCCCCTTAAACCACTGATGGGCTTTGGTCAGCAGTGTGCTGTAGGAAATGCCAACTTGCTGTGTTGACCTCATAAGAACACAAATATGAGCACGCTATTACCTAATGTCACGTGCCAACTGCTACTCCTCTGCTCAGCAAAATAAATAAACATAACACTTTCATTCTCACCTCATCCCCGTATCTAGATGATTTAGGGAAGTAACACACAGAAAGAAAACCAAGCCTTCTGCATCCTGTATGAAACGGAGCTTCCTTAAGCTCAGCGATTGCCAGTCCTGAGGGCCAAAGGGAATGGCTCCAGATTCTCTGATTCTGCTACTGCTGTACTGATGACAATTCATCTGCCCCTGTATAACCAGAAATAAAAGTCACAGCAAAAGAGTTCAGTCTTAGAAAAAAATACATATACGTGATTTGAAATGTCAATGGTATCCCAGAGTTAAATAAGCTCAATCCATCTGAAGCAATTCAGGAAACAAACAAACAACATCTAATTGCTTGCTGTATTTTCCCTTTGATGTCTAGGGATAACAAGTAAGATTTCCATATTTAAACATTAAAATAAAGGACGAAGGGCAGGAGGGGAAGAAGAGTGCTCGACAGGGCCTCAGTCCATCATCCCCGTGCTGCTCTCTGCAGCTCCTTGCCTGCTCCACAGCACTTCTAGGAGGGCAATGAAGGAATTCTCTGTAGCAGTCTTCTTCCAAGAGGTATTTTGGCCTTAGTCCAGAGTATGTGTTTTAAAACTGAAGACCAGTAGACTGTATCACAAACAGATCTCTTGAAAATCCACTGAAGTTTTTAAAAGGGTTTTCTCTGAAGGGCAGAGAATTGAGATGATGACCAAAAGAAGAGCATAAAAGACAAATGAACACTCTGGTAGAACAGCATCCAAGCACAGGAACACACTTTCTCCTTTGCTTGCCTGCTCTGTCACAAGCAAAGCTGTTTGCAAGAGCAGAACAGCAGACCAAAACAAAACAAAACAAAAAAAAAAGGAAGGCAAAATAATACATTAGTTTCATTTAAAATGTTCCCAGAATGTTCCCAGTAGCACACGGCAGATGTAAGGAGCTGGCACTGCAAGAGAAACACTAACTGTGGAGCAGAGACGGGATTCTCTCACTAGTGGCAAGCTGGCAGAACCCTTCACCCTGCCTGTCCAGACACATCCACACACCGCACGGAAGCAGCTGAAAAATTTCTGATCATGTTGCTGTAAGTAGGGCCTATGTTCAGATGGCACCTCCTCCTCTACGAGAGACAGCAATTACCCAACAGTGTGGCCAGATGCGCCCAAGAGGGGCTGCAAACAAAGGGCAGGACATCGGTGACCTCTGGGATGAAGGAAACGCGAGTAGGAATAACAGCTCCGGATGGCAGAAGACCAAACAGCATCAAAGGCAGAAAGCAAATACTCCTTTCCCAAATTCCAAAACATTTTCCTCTGATGAAAGAGGAGGGGCCAGAAGCTCAGTGCAAGCCCAAGCACGCCAGCTACTGCTATTTTCCCGACTGAAAGATGGTGAGAAAAAGTGAATTTCACAGAACCGCAGCACCATTTTCCTCAGCTTGCAAGTCTGCCAGCACAGGTTCTGTGACAGGGTCAGAAGGGAATCGGGCTTCCAAAAGCTGCTTCAGCACACAGTGCTTCTCTCCAGCACACTCCGCCCCACTGACAATACAGCCAGCAGAATGGAAACCAAAAAGAAACTCAAGGCTGAACTGTAGGTGCCTAGGACATTACTGCTCAGCTATTGTAGTTCAGAACTTAAAGTCTTGTCCCTAAAAGACATTTCTATTTACTATCTGTCATGGTTTTCTAATTGTGCTATTGGTATTCCACATCAGAACATCACGGATATCCACTTCATTAAATTGTTTGGCTTGAGATGAGCACAGCCTCCTAACACAGGTACAGCCATTGCCTACCCAAGCAAGCACATCCCGCTCAACATCATTACACTGATATCAGCTCAGCAACTTTCCTTTAATCACGTTTAAGGCACACCAGGTCAATAAGCCAATACAAACAATAACCAACAGAAGCCAGCCATTCATGCTCTCCACTAGCCTATCTGGGTGAATGTACCGGATAGATAACAATACCTGGCTGCTAACAGAGCAAGCCCTTTGGATCTGTTCAGGAACAAGGCACCTACTAACATCATCCACTTCTAACATCATCCACTTCAGTACAGCCAGATGCACAGCTGCATGCGTGGGAAGAAGGGGGTCAGGCTGCAAAGAGCACAGTCCCCAGCCGCCAAAGGGGGAGCCCAAAGCAGATGAGAAGCATTACTCCACGTACAACGCTGACTTTCTTGCAAGACTTAAAGTTGAAGAAGGCATTTTGAATACAAATAATGACTATCAATCACTTGAATGAGTGATCTTGGTTTCTTTTCCTTGTTTTTTGTTTTGCTTTTAACACTGAGAGGTAAGTTGATTACCGAAGGGCAAGAGAAAGTTTCAAAGTAACTGGGTTACCCTCTCTGTATGCAAACGGTTATCTGTACAGCACAGGGCTCTGGAAATGAGCAGACAATGGTATCACACCATGCCTAGGAAGGGAAGCAAACTCTCTTTCACTCTGACAGTTAGACTCAGAGAGCGACAATGAGCCAACGGGACAGATCACCAACCATGGGAGGTTCTCCCAGCACAGAGGCACTCACACAGCATGTTTAAAGGAGGCGTTTCCATTCCACTAAAAAATGTCAGGAGCAGAGCAATGATAATGCAGTGTTTATGTGGAAAAACAGCCACCTATGTTTCTGTAGAATCATAGAATGGCCTGGGTTGTAAAGGACCACAATGATTGTACAGTTTCAACCCCACTGCTATGTGCAGGGTCACCAACCACCAGACCAGGCTGCCCAGAGCCACATCCAGCCTGGCCTTGAATGCCTCCAGGGATGGGGCATCCACAGCCTCCTTGGGCAACCATGCTGTAGGAACTATTACAATCATTCAAGATCCATTCAAGTGCCAGATCCTTCATAAGGCAGTTGTTCTCAGCTAGGAAGGGATGCTGCAGAGAAGTGACCAGACGTCACATACACGCAGATCCATTTCTGAAACTCAGATGCTTTTGGTCCTTTGTTTCACCCCTCTCCCTTTTTCACACCTTTTATTGAAAACGCTGCAACTTACACCGGGCTACTTACTCTTCCAGATGTACACCAAACACTTCAAGATACAGACTGAGACCTTGCACAACAAATAGCAGAAAGTAAGAGTAAACTACCAAGAGGAACACGTTTGGAGATGGCATTGCATTTTCAGCACAAGCAGTGCAGTTGTAGCCATCTTCTCCCCAGCCCTGTTCAAAATATGGTTACGTTCTTAGAATCCCATCACAGCAACACTCGTTATAAAGCAGGATAGAAGAGTGAGAAGCTCACTGATGTCAAAATACTTAAGCATAGAAATAAAAAAAGGAAGGGCAGAGGAGACAACCAGGATATCTCTGAAGAAGAAAGGAATGGCATTAAGGCAGTGCACAAAAATCATATATAGATTTACCTTGCTTCTGACTATCAGTTCATAAATAGCAGAGGGAGATGGTGAAAACGGAAAGTGGGAAAGATAAATCAGGAGAAACATATGTAACAAAACTCACTACCACTCCTGCAGAGTTAGCCGTAATTAAGGAAAGGCATTATTCTTCCACTGGATGCCATGAACGCCGCCATACCTCCAATCAACAGCTTTAAAAACACGGCTATAAATCCTCATGCACTGGGGATGCGGGTTGCTTAGGCAGCAGCCTTCCCTATGGACCAGCGATTGCATGCAGCAGCCACAAAAGCTCTTCTTCCTCCACCTTTCCAACCTCTTGCTGGTTTCAGACCACTGGTAGCCAACGCTGTATTATTTCC
>PPHD01018246.1:0-14645 GCA_002909625.1 Bambusicola thoracicus
GGGTCCGGATCGTAGCCCCGCACACCGGCACCCCCCTCGCCGCACCGCAACATCGATGCCATCGGGGAGGCTTCGCCATCGGACACCTTCCTTGCCCCTCCCGGGACGGGGTCCTGTCCCGCAGCACCGGGACCGCCTTCCACCAGCAGCGGGGTGACGGCACTGCGAGACGCCCGTGGGATTTCCATGCCCTGTGCCGGGCTGGACGCGAGGCCGAGCTCCTCTTTGGGATGTAGCATCAGATTTTCTGCCATCAGCAACCTTTCGTAGCAATAGTTTCCTGTAAAACTCTGTGCTGTAGAGCTGGCGCTTGCACCGCTCTGAGCAGAAGAGAAGGGGACCTCAACGTGACTGCCATCCACGGGGCCACCTCCTCCTGACCTGCGGCCTTCACATCCCACGAGAGCAGGATGAAGGCTGGGACCCCCCACCCCCGTGCCTAGCGTCCCACCAGCAGCCCCACAACGGCCTCAGAAACCAGGGTGCTCTGTCTGGAGGAGAGAGGATAACTCGCCGTGCGCAGCATGGTCCTTCTTTTCCTGTTTTAGAGAAGCAGCTCTGCCCCACTGGGGTGCCTTTGTGCTGCTCACAAGAGCCATTGTCTGCAGCGCGAAGGTAACATTGCATCTCGGGAATTAAACATGAAGCATCATTAAAGCACAACGTTCTGTGGAGAGAAAAAATCGGTCTGAGCAGGATGTTGAGAAAGGCAAGGAATGGTCCCATAGGAAAACACGGCCCCACAAAAGGTGGTGTTTGTCACAAACTGCCACCAGTTTTCAATCTGTCCCAAAAATTACTTGCTTCAAATGTGCAGAGATATATCTCTCCAGACAGCCCGATGCAAGGGGAAAGTTGCTTACATGTGGTACAATTGCTGGGGCCAGATCTTGTTCCAGGGCTCCCATAGCATCCTTCGGTGTTCCCACCCTGCCACGGCTGGGGACGGCCCGCAGCCCATGCCACTATCCCCATCCTTCACAGTGGTGTCCATTCCTCTCAGTGCTGTGAAGGACCACGCGTCCCTCTGCCCATCCCTGTGTCACCTGCCTGTGCTCTGTGTTTAGTATCGGGTCCTGGAATCCTCAGATGGCCTCACACAGGCTGCTGGCAGGCTGCATCTGCTGAACACCTGCATTATGCGGGTGCAAGAAATTCTCCTTTGTGTTAGAGTGTGGGGCTGCTGGAGGGCTGTTAATGGAAGGAGGCCGTCATTGCTGTGCCAGCGCATTGCTCTGCTGTCCCGTAAGGAGGGCCTGGAGAACTGGGGGGAAATCCTCTGGATTGAAATATAAATATTTAAGGTGAATGAAGTGCGTTGAGGAAGGAATGCCATTAAAGGGGCTCCCCACTGAGACCTGGAGGACTGGAGAGTGATTTTGCACAGGGGCAGCGGTGGGATCAGAGGAGAGCAGTGCAGCAGGCTGGAAACACTGAGCCGAAGCGATGATTTATTTAGGAAGGAACCCAAAATATCACCGGGTGGTGAGACAAATCTGCTCCAGCAAGGTGGGCTGGAGCAGGGCAGTGTGGGCAGGATGAGGACCCAGCCCCATAGTGTCACACCCTGGGGCTGTGCAGCTGCTAATGGGTGGGTTGGGGCAGTCCCCACGCCCCTGGAGGCACAGTGAAACCTGTCCCATTGGAGAGCACCTTGCTGCTGCACAGCATTTCTGCACATCTCCAGCTTCCAATGGAGAAGCTGGCTCAGCACAGAGCTCTTGAGCACCCATCTTCAGGGTCCTGGAGTGTCTCTGTGCAGGAGGGAACGGCCCCATACACCTCTCTCCCACTCCTCTACAACAGAGGCTGCTTTGTTTTCCCATCTGTGCAATATCCACCCGTTCTTCTCTCGCACCATCCACGGGGCATGCAGGATCCTGGCTTGGAGCATCGTCCGCAGGGTAATTAGCGGAACGAGGGCTCTGCCATTGGGAGCTTGAGAGGCAGGTGCTGTTGGCTGGGTGGGCTGGCAGATGGTCTGAAGGACTCTCCAGGGACGTCGAGCCATTGGCAATAATCCATCGCCTCTCTTTCAACAGTGATGTGGAAGCACCTCCTCGGCACTGCAGGAGGAGCGAGGGCTGTGCCAGGATTGCACACTCCAGCCCCAACTACTCTTTACAATCCCCCATAAAATTAGCTCAAGATGCACCACTCACTGTGCTCCCTTGCATGTTAACAGCTTCAGTCACTCGTGTTAGTGCTGGTGTCGATGGCCATGCTTGGTGCAGGATCCACATCTCCCCACACCTCTGCTCTCTGGAGCACAGGCAGCAGAGACCACAGCAGCCCCAAGGCTCAGCCACGAGCCCACAACCACCCCAGCTCCATGCAGGGTACTCATCCTCTTTTCAATCCCCTCCTCTCCCACCTGCTCCCCCAGGCTGCAAGGCACTGCAAACCCACTGGGGTTAAGAGCTGCAGACAAAAGATTGTTTATCAAGACCCGACACAGCCTCTCCTGGCGCTGGATCGTTTTAATTAGCCCCATCAAAGCAGGCTGTGTTTCTCCCTCCTGAAAGGTTGCGGCACATGATTAATGCAGGCAGCAGAAAGCAGCTGTCTCCCGCGGAGAGCCTCTCTGATAAGGCAGAACCACTTCCTCTCCCCGCAGCACTGCGCATCCCAACCTCACACGGCAAGGTCGGGGCTGCCCAGGAGCTGGGAGAACAGCGGGGACACAGCAGGAGCCTCACCCTGCTCCAGCACACCCAGTGCCAAATTTCTATGGCCAGTCCTCCCCCCCCAACATGCACGCAGTCCAGGGTTGCATACACAGCAATTCAGCTGTTATCAGCCGTGTTTGTAGGCAAAAGGGGTTTAAAAGGAAAAGCCTTAGGGGAAAAGGGAGAGAGGGGAGCACTTCCCCTTTTTTATTTATGCCTATGCAGCTGCATGCAGTGTAACAACGGTGTTCAGTGCCCTGGAGAGCCAATTACCAGCAAAAGCACAGCCAAACAAGGGGTGGGCCATTCTCCACTTAATTTTCTTTATACAGTCTCATCATCTCAAAAAAGCACTGCTGCTAAAGGGAAAGAACAAAGCGGGCTCCCAGTTCGAATCCACCACCCCAGGTAGGGCAAGCACAGACAGAACAGAGCTCCTAAGTGCAGCTTTGAGGCTCCTCTTCTTGTGGGGGGAAATGATGCAGCCAACTGGGGCAGGGGGGTCACCCCCAGCAGCTGCCAACACAACACTGTTGTTAGATTTTTATTTCAAACTCATGAACATCATTCCAAGAAATCAAACCATGAGAAGAAAATATAGTACTGAACCCCTGATGGGCTCCAGCCCCGAAATTATCTGACACAGGGGGAGCTGCAGGAAAGGGAGGGGGTTCCAGAAAGAGCTGAGAATCCTGTGACCCGTGCAGGTCTTGTCCTTCCTCCACAAGCTGTTCGGTGATGGCAGCACAGAGTCCAGGTGGGCAGAGCCACACAAGTCTCATGCCATAGAACTGACAGTAGTGAAACATGTTCCTATAAACCTGCTGCAAAGCAAAGCCCTAAATCCTTCAGCTCCACCAGACAGAGAGACTGTGCTGGACCCAGAGCTCAGGTAGGCACCCAAGCCCCCTCTGTTCCACCCCAACCCAACACAGCACCCAACGGGCAGCCCTCCACACCGCCTGTGGGTTTGGCACACATCCCCAGGAATGAAGAACAGCACGGCTACAGGGGGCCAGGTAACGCCAGGAATTCATTGTATATCTCTTCTCATGCATGTTAAAGGCTTGCAGTTGAAGCCCTTCACATCCAGTGTACATGCCCATGCAGAAGCCCACCCGAGCCACTATTGAGGCTCTGCACACAAAGACCCTATGAGATAGGCTTTAGCCCTCCATGCTGATCAGCGCTCTGGATAAAGAGTGAGAGAGAAACCATCTCTGCATGGAATGCCTTCTCCGGCTGATGCTTTCAGCGAGGCCATTGCAGCTCCCCAGCATGGGAGTGGCAAGAAGCCAGCTCCCTCCTTACCATTGACTGCATGTGTAATCCCAGCAGCAAAAGCTATGACACCCTGGAGGAGAGGAGGAAACCTCAAAGCCCAGGGCTGTTCTCAGCACGCCACACTGCTCCCGACGCTGCCCTGCCACAGGGCAGGCCCATGTCTGCTGCGTACCCACGGCTGGCTACCCTTGGAGGAGCAGAGAAAGAAATGGACCTACTGCCTCCTCTTTTGTTCTATGCATATGGAAACCTTTATAGCCAGTCTGAAGCACAGGAGCACGGCCCTGAGCAGGGAGAGGAAAATCGCTGCTGAAAAGATCAAAGTCCACCAAAGAGGGGAATGAAGAGGGGAAAGTGCTCCTCGCTCCAGGAGACTGCTCCGGCTGCAGCTAGCTGAGAAACCACTCAGTGACTCCTCACATGAACATGTCATCATAGCCTGGAGGTGGGAGGTGGTCGGGATCTGGCCTAGAAAAGAATTTTGAACAAAGTCAAACCAGGAGCAAGAGCACAACCCTGGGAGGAGCAGCAGAGCGGGGGCAGAGTGGGAGCATGCTGTGGTACTTGGCTGCAGCGGCTGCCCAGGCATGGCCAAACACATACCCGGCCCTACCAGCCCCTAAGGGGCCAAAGGGGTCGAATCTGGCTCCTGGTGGAACTGCTCCTGGAGGAAGGCGGCTGGGGAGACCTGCTGATGGGTCAATGCCAGGCTGCGGGAACCCAGACCGGAGAGGATCGACGATCATTCCGCCACTGCGACCTCTGGGGAGAGGAAAGGCAGCAAATGAGATGAGATTGGCACGGAAGAGAAGAGCAATGTACTCCTCATGCACCCTTCCCCACGCTGCACCACAACACGTGCTCAGCACAGGATGTTAGCTGTAGTGTAACATTACGCTGAGATGGGAGTCCTATGGCTGCAGCACGCACACCTAACCCAGGGCATGAGCAAGCATCCAGATCCAAGGCACCACCATATCTGCAACCTCTCATTCAAGCTGTGGACATGCAGAAGGAAGCAACAGCAGTAGCTTCCCTCTTCCCTCAAGTTCCTGCAATAAGCCAGGCAGAACACAAGCCATGGCTGCTAAGTCCCCAGTGGGCTGCTGACCATGCATCAGACCTGCTGGCCCTCACTGCCACTCGTAGTCCCATCCCTGCTCCCCTAGGGGAGCACAGCGTTGCAAGAGCCTGCAGACCCTGCGAACCTTTCCAGCACACTGCCTGGAAGTCATCTGCTGACCACGGCGGCTCCTCAGAGCTGCCCCATGCTGCAAGTGCCATTCCTCATAGCCAGCTTTATGCAAACTCAGCTGGAGTCTCTGGACACCGCTGCCATCATACAAGTCATTAACAACTGTGCTAATGAGTTCCATTACGCCAGGCTGGCTGCCCAGAGCGCCCCAGGACAGCCAGGCCCCATGAGCATATGCCTGGGAGTCTGGGTCTCCAGCCCCAGCGCTGGCAGGTGTCAGCACACAAATCTGCTTCCACTTACAATCATTTCTTTGTCATTTACAGAGAAACTGCCAGTGAAGAGTTGGAGGCAGTGGGAAAAAGGGGGTCCCCCCCACAACTGAACCCCTTTTCCTCATGCTATCAGGTTTCCTTCCAGTCACCCAGGCTTCTCCTTCCAGCAGGGCAGGATGTTTCTAGCTGGCCCTTTTCTAGCCAAACCCACAGAGAATCAAGTCTTGCAAGAGGGAAAAAATGCAATCCCCACAGGAGAGCTGTTCTAAAGAGGACTCCCCTGGGCTGCAAGGCGCTTTGCAACAGCTCCAAGGACTGGTTTTTGTCTGAAGATGTGCTTTTATCTGGAATGGCAGATGACAGGTTCTTCTTGCCCAACCAAACCAAAGACCGAGAGATGCATCTGGGAAGATCAGTCCCCCAAACAGCCTGGCTTCCACTCAGGCTTTCTCCAGCATCCCTGCTCTTGAGTGCCCCAAAAAGCCAGGAGGCTCACAATTAGGACTCGGGCATCTGTGGACTCAACTTTAAGCTTCTCCTCCAGACTGCTGGGCTGTAAATGCAGCAGCTGGTACCATTTTAAATTAGAGACTTACATTCACTTAACGATGTATTCAGCTTTGATTTACTGAAGGAATTAGTGCATGTTAAATGAATACAGGCTGATTATTAAACAGACGCAGATTGCAACCTATCATCTAAGCAAGCGACGGGATCTTATTACAATATTAGAACCATATTGAGGTTTAGCAACTGTCAATTGCTCCTCTGCAATTTGTAATGAAGAACCGTTCCACTGCCACCCGCGCTCAGACACACTTTGCTCAATGCGTGAGCCAGACTGACTGCAGCTGTTTCAGGGAAGGTCCCTCAGCAAAGGGCAGAGCTGGGGACACTCCCAGGACATGCAAAGCACCACCTCCCCCAGACATACTCACCCCAAAGGGTCCAGGTCTTGCCCACCAACAGCGAAGGGGTTCAAAGGAGAAGGCCTGAAATAGAGCATACAGTGAACAAGACTTCCAGTGAAGGGCTGACTTCATGCAGTTTCCATGCCAGTGCATCCCAGCCAGCAACACAATGACTGTCCTTGCAGTCCTGGAAGGAGTATCTTGCACCCTAAGCTCAGACAGCAGGGGGGCTAAAGAAACAAGGTGACAAGCAAGGCAAAAGCCACAGCCAGTCCCCCAGAGATAGCAGAGCCACCACAGTGTCTCTGACTTCCAGTCAAAGGCTTATGGGGGAACAGAGGGGAGAACCTGTCAGCCACATACAACAGCACTGTCCTTCCCCCTGCTGTCCCTGCTCCACCAGTCCCCAAGCCCTGATGGTCCCTCAACCTGTACAGAGCAGGACTTCCCCTCCTTCCACTCCACATCTTTCCAAACGAGGGCAAAATGAGCTCCCGAACTCATCATCCCATCCCTCAGCAAACAGCTGAAATCAAAGAAAAGCTGGCACGTGGAGAGGATTTGGATCCACTTCACTCCCCATTCCATCTATGCAAGATAGGGATCAGAGGTGAAGTTTGTGCCAGGACCTTCAGTGGACACCCACTGCTCGCTCACCAGGATGGTGCTCTCATGCCTGCAGGGTGCCGGGGAGGGATCCCAAGGGGGTTATAATCCAGGGGTGAGTCAGGATCCTTCTTCTCTGCCTGGGACTCCTTCTTGGCCTTTTCTGTGGGGACCCCGAGGGGAGCGATGATACCTGAAACAATCCTTGTCCTCAACTCCTCCATGTTCTTGTAGACCCTGCAGGGAGGAAAGGCAAGGTGGTGGGACAGGGAGGCCATGGCATTCAGGCGCAAAGGTGATGAACAGGGGTGGTGAGAGGACAGACATTCTTTTGGTATCCCTGGCACAAAACATGTACCCAGCTGGCACCCTAGATTTGTGCTGGAGGGAAGAGACCTCCAGGCTCCTCCTAACCTGATCTCTGACCTCATCTGTCCCCCTCCCCAGGCTGGTGAGACTTTTTCTCCTGCAGAAAACGTCAGAGAACTGAGATTACTTGTGGAAATCATTCAGGTGCTCTGGGTTGATGTAGTCAGCCACTGCCAAGGTCACGTCTGCCACCTTCTGAGAAGCACGATCCTAGTAAAGACAGAAGAAGCATGGTGTTAGCAGCCAGGCAGAGCTAGGACTGAGAGAGGGAGCAAGCAGAGCCTCAGGTAGGGAGGTCAGGACATGAAGAACAAGCTTGCCTGCTTCCTGTCCATGTCCCTGTGCAGTGCCCAAATCCCCAGCAGCAAAAACAAAAAAAAGAATACAACATGCAGCAAAGCTCTCCCTGCTCACGTCCCCCAGCCCAGGCTGTGAAGGTGAAAGACCAAAATCCCATGACAGCCAGAGTCAGAAAGAAGTGACATGGGGCAACAACATCCTAGCCATGTGCTTGTTGGGAAGTGATGTAAAAACACATCCTTAGCTGGAAAAGGGGCACACAAAGGGACAGTGGGCTAGAGTGCAAGGTAAACTGTATCCGGGGCCAGATGTGGCTGCGTTTGACTAGTTTCAGGCCAGGCCACATCTGCTGCTGCTGTAGTAGGCCTGCAGCCCCTAACAGGCCATGGGTCTGTACCATCCAATCACCCCTAAGGGACAAATAATACTGGAAGGCAGAACAAGTAGCAGCAAAACATTTAAGAAATTGGCTCTACTGTTTTTCACACATTTTGGACAGCAGCAGACACTGCATCTGAAAGGACTCCAATTTCTGCAGCGATCAGTTTGGGTGCTCACCATGACATTGAGGATCATGCTGTCTTCCACCACAATGGCCTTCAGCAGCAGTTCCCGGGCACCATCTGTGGACTTGTAGCGCAGCGTATACACCTCCTTGTTGGCTTCCCAGCCAGCGGGCAGCAGCTCTGACTCCCTTTCATCAGGACCTGGCTACAACAAGACAGACAGGACAGTGAGACCTGCTAGCAGCTAGAACAGGAGGGGACACAGCCACCCCTTGCTGAGTAGAAGGCAACAAAGACCCAGAGACCAGGAGATGATGCTCCCTATCATTTGTCACCCCAAAGCTCCTGAGCACGGGGGGCTGTCTGGTTGTGGGGGGCTTTTCTGCCAAAACATGACTCTGCAGCCCAACACAGCCCCCAGCAGGCACTCTCCCAGCACCGCTCCAGGCTCCTGATCCCCGACCCCCCACCTCAGCACTGGTACCACCGCAGCAACAGCCTCCCCAAAGCACCACACCACGGCAACCCCCCCAGCAACACACCGCAGCCGCTCCGCTCGGCCGCTCCACCTCCAGGTCCTGCCGGTACCGGCACAGCCCGCAGGGCCCACACGTCCCCCTCTTCCGGCGGCGGCTGCCGCGTTGGGCCGCGCGGCGGCGGCGAGCGGCGCTAGGAAAGGCCGAGGATCGGCGCGGCCTAGCGGGGCCTAGCGGCGGTGCGGCCCGGCCCGTACCTGCTCTCCGGCGCCGAGGCAGCGGTAGCCGTGCTGGATCAGCTCCCAGTGGATCCCGCAAACCAATGCATCCTGCGGGCAGGACATGCCGGCTCGAGCCGAGCAGTACAGCACCTCCAGCCCCGCCATGGCCGCTCCGCACCGCACAGAGCAGGCGCGCCCAGGCCGGGCCGGGCCCTCCCCTTCGCCGAGCCAGGCCGGGCTGAAGCCGCGTCCTCGGGCTGAGCCGGGCCGGGCTGCCCTTCACTAGGGGGCCCCCGTCTGCTGTGCAGCGCCCGGCGGAGGCCTCGGGGGGGGCTGAAGTGAAATGGCCGCCGCTGGGGTGGGGGGGGAGCGGGGAGAACGGGTGTTTCCCTTAGAAATGTGGTGCTTCTGCATGCACGGGACAGGCTTGCGTGTGTAGGGCTGCATCGCTGCTCCCTCTCGGAGGTGGCCTGTGGATGTGGCAGGGCTCGCTGGTGTCTATGTGCCGGTTCCTGCCATGCTGCCCGGCTCCTGCTCCCCAACCTCGGGCTCTTTCTCACCAGAAGTACTGCGACCTGAACATTTGCTGCCCCAGTTAATACAGATCTAAAGACCCTGCAGCTGTGTTTGCGTGCACCCCTGTATTGAGCACTTCCCTTGTTAGCTGAAGGAACAAACACTGCAACGAGCCATTGACAGGGTTATTCCTATGCTTCCTTCGTCTCCTTTCCCTGCCTATATCACCTGTGTTCTTGTTAAAGTGCCCACTGAGTTTCCCAGCCCTGCAGTGGCCTGGCCTGGAGCCGGCGTGCTCAGCAGATCCTCGACTCAGGTGGCAGGAGGAGGGGGCTGGAGCAACATCTGGGAGAAGGAGCCCTGTGCCAGGGAAAGGCATCATTTGCTGCTTTCCCAATCTGATCTCCAGCTCCTTGGGGATGCTCTGATTCATATTGACTTCATGATGCGTCTATTAATTAACTTGCGCTGTCCACTCTTTCCATTTCCCCCTCAAGAAGTCACTGAAGCTGAACAACTGACCGCAGCCAATCCCGCTGCTCAGCACTGCCCATTCCCGTGAATCATCTCCCTGTGGAAATGTTGCACCTCTTGCGAATGGTCCTGCTAGTCCCAGCTCCACAGAAGACCTTCGTGGTATGAAATCTGACAGAGCCATGCAGGCCAGGTGGGAATCTGCAGGAGAGTGACTACTGGTTTCCCTTGAGCCAGGGTTTCATCATGAGTGTGTGGGACTCAGCTCCGGCCGATGGCTGCTTTGCTCATGTGTAAGAGAAAAGAGGGAATGTTGAAAGACAGTGCATTCTGTGGGGCCTCGATGTCCCTAAGAGCCAGGAAAGGCTGCAGGAGCCCTACCCAAGCTGTGAGAAGCTGGGCTCAAAGGTGCCGACCCAGACTCTGCCCCACGCTCTGGTTATGGATACTCTGAGTGGGCAGCTGCTGGGGGCTTGGGGCTGTCCAACGCATGGGCAGGCTGAACCCCTCCCAGGGGCAGTTTGAGCAACGTCTGCTTCATCCGACTGGAGTTTGATGAGAACAGCAGGAAATACCAAAGCTGGAGCTTTTCCATTGCCAGGCCCGTGATTCACAGCAGCAGGAAGTTCTGCCATGCTGCCCCATGGCTCACCCTGACAGGCAGCAGCAGCGAGGTGCAGCTCCACGTGTCCGTCCCCAGGCACAGCCCTTCTCTCAGTGGGCGAGGGAAGCACCAAGAGTTGTGTCAGCTGAGTACCCCTTCCTTGGCAGAATTTGCATCTGTGGGTCTTTCCTTGAGAAACCTGTCCCTAAACCCTGTCCCCACTTGTGCAGAGCTGCTCACCAGGCTGGCTGCAGTTCTGCTGCAGGTCTGTGAACTGCTGACTCCAGGGCTGGGGTGGACAAGAGGAAGCAGTGACACGTGCACAACTTGTACCAAGCTTTCCATCCAAATTGTTCCATCCCTGTTCACCAACCTGTTATCCACCCTTCCATTCATCTCCACTCAAATCCATCCATCTGCTTGTCTTCACATGTTTTGGCCTTGGTGCCTGTGGGGGACACTGGGATTTGGGCTGCACTGGGAGAGCAGGGTGAATCCAGCCCTACTCATGCAGTGACTTTCTGGCTTCATTTTGTTGGACAGATATAATTGGGCTGAGGGCTGAGACCCTCTCTCACCCTTGCACCAACCTGAGGTCTCCTTCTACAGTCAGGGTCTGCATGAGACCTGACATCTGCACTGCAACTTCATTTATTTTCTCCTCCTCATATCAAATGGGCTTCCAGCTCTGTGCAGGCACCAGCAGGGGCTTGTGGGTCTTCCCCATGGGCTTGGTGCTAGGCCACAATAACGGGAGGAGCAGGAGGGGGTACGTCCTGCTGGAGCCACCTCCTGCATCCCCACTCATGGTGGTTGACTGGGGGTGTCCTGGGGAGCTGTGGTCATGGGACCAAGACCCATTGGACCAAGCAACCCCAGCATCAGGATACACCCCTCCACATGTCCCTGCCCTGAGGCCAGGTCCTCACCACAGCTGTGCCCATGCCCATGGCTCGTTGCTGCTAAATCAAAGCTTCATTTGCAGAGACCATGTTGCCCTGCTGTCACTGCCTGGACCACTCAGTTCCTGCCCTAGCATCTGGCTCGCTCCGTGGCTCTTTGGTGCTGGAAACCACTGGCCAAATGCAAGTGACTCCCCTAACACCAGTCCTGCAGCCTGCAAACAAAGTGGGAGGCAGCAGGAAGCACAGCTGGGACTTGCAGCCAAATCCTTAATGAGGTGACGAGGATTGCAGGGCCGGCTCGTTAGTGCTGCAAGGCAAGCGCGTCACAACGGCGCTGGTGTTGGAGCAACGGAGATGATCAACTTTCAGAAAACCATGCAGCCTTTAAAATAGAAGACAGGAGTAGGAGTGGGGTAAGTTAGCGTGTTGGGAACACTTTAAAGATGTGTCTGTCTGGGTCTGTGGCAGCAGCCCTCCTGCCTGTGGCACTGGGAATGAGGAGGAGCTCTCTGCAGCCCTTTTCCCCTCTCTGTGACCAAGGAGAGGGGTGCATGCAGCGGCGGTGCACGGGCAGGTGGAGGGGTGCCTCGGGCAGGGCTCACCTCCGTCACACAAACCTCAGTCTCCCTGACCTTCATACTTTCCTGCTGCCTCACAGCTCCCGATGGATGCGCCCACTGCAGTGTCGTAACGGGGAGAAGAGGAAACTGATTTCCCAATCGTCCGCAGCCCGTGAGCCCTCCATGCTGGGAATGGCAGCCGGGGGAGCTGGCTCACTGTGCCGTGCCGTGTCACGTACACCACCTTTTGCATAGGATCCAGCGGGAGAAGGCAGAAAGGAGCCATGGGCAATTCCCTGCAGCAGCCACAGCATCGCAGGCTGCTGTCATCCTGAAGGAGGGGATCCCTGTGGCTGAGCCAGTGGTGCTGTGCAGCCAGCATCCTCCTCTGCATGCTCTGCTCGGCCACCCAGTGCCTGCTGGCATGGACAGAGCCACTTGAAGGTGCCAACATCCCTGTGCCGAGGGACACTGGATGGGACAGGGCATCAGCGGAGGGTGCCCACGGGATGACTTTCACCCCTCTGTTTCTTTGTTTCCTGGAGAGGGGAGGCAGTCCCTCCGTGAGCATTTAAGCTCCTCTCTATTTCCCCCAAATTCCAGGGTAAGATGACACCAGGGCAGGAGAAAGGAGGTTTTTCTCTGCAGAAGAAATTCAAACCACATGCAGCGGGTTCAGAGCAGGAGCAGGAGGAGGGACCGGGCTGCATGGAGCGGGCTCTCAACAGCCATGTGAGACCTGAAGTCAATTAGCACTTTCAGGCCTCTGAACAAGGCTGAGTGCTGTGCTTCTAGCAGGCATAATCCCCGTCTGAGCCATGCTGCCAGCAGCCTTTGAACATAATTAGGAAGTGCAAAGCCCCAGTGCTTCCCAGAAAAGCCTGTTAGCTCCGTGGTGCAAACCTCGCTTGCAAGGAGCGCATCATGCAGGCACGGCCGTGACTCATCAGCTGGAGCTCAGCTCCATTTTTTGGAGGTCATCTTGCTGGACTCCTAATGAGCATTATCCCAAATGGGGCTCCTGTGCTCCCTGTGTCTGCCTTAGCTCTGGGGACACTCCGTATACCTGAGAGGAGCGGGATGGCTTCACCCGCAAGGTCGGTGGGGATGGGGAAACTGAGGCACGGAGTGCTCCCAGCACCGCCCCAGCAGCTGGGGGGCAGCACCCCATAACACCCCCAGCCCACACCCCACAGCCCGGGCAGCCGCCACCATCCCTCCCCAGCTCCTGGGGGACCGTGGATGTGCACGGCCTGGGCCAGGCTTTGCAGGAACAAAACAAGGCCATCAATCAGCCTTGCTTCATGCAGCCACGGCCCGCGGGCAGGGCCGGCTCTGTCTGTGCACAGAGGGAACCCCGCATCAAAGCGGCCGCAGACGGCAGCACCCTGCCCGCCAGCAGCGTGCGGCCAACCCACGGTGCTGAGAGCTGGCGGCACATGGCCCCCGGGTGGAGATGGGCTGGTGTGGGTACAGCGGGGCTGTGTACGGCAGAGAGGGAGGCAATTTGGGTGCAAAACCCCTAATATCCCCATGAGCAAAGGGATGGAGCCACTCTGCCCGTGACTCCCGGCAAGAGACAGAGCAGGGGCTGCCCGTGCTGTGCCCCCAGCTCTGCTCCCACCCCACAGCTCCCACCAGGGTCACGGGGACTCCATGCTGGAGCCAATCCTCCTCCCCCTGCAGCCCGAGGTAGCGGCTCCATATGGCGCATAACAATGGATGCCTTTTCCAGGTCACTAATTAAGACATAGAATCAAAGTTATTAAAACGGGAAGGCTTAAAAGGGAACATTCTCCCCGAGGTGCCAGGTATATTAAAGGAAGGGGGAAAATAGCAGAGGGGAAGGAGGGCTGTGAGCTGGGAAGGGACACAGTGGGGACCTGCAGGGATCTCAGCACACGGACAGAGCTGGAGGCTACGGGCAGCTCCTAAGCATCCCTGCAAGGCAGAGGGGCATGGAGCAGCCCTGGTGGGATGGGCTCCCCTGCATCCACTCGAGGGGCTGCAAAGAGCCCCCATTTCTCACACGCAGCCCCACGGTGCCCTCTGCCCACCTCCACCCACCTCCTGCACGCAGGCACGGCGTTTGCGCTTAACACATGTAAAGCATTAGGATTTGTTGAGAAGCCTTTTATGGCCGCGTTTTGTTCTTTATTTCCTACAAATTGAATTTGCCGAGGGGATCTGCGAGGATTGTGAAATTATTTTGAGAATGGTTCCGCCGGGGCTTTTTAGTTTCCTTTGTATTAAATATTTACGGGGTTGAAAAGACGAGGAGAAAAAAAAAAAAAGAAGTTAAAAAGTAATAATCAAAGTAGGGTGGAATAGCAGAGAAGGAAGGAGAAGGGCACTGAGAGGTGATCAGAGCCGGGTACCTGCTAATGGGGCAGCCCTGCATTGAGGCTCAGGGGACAAACGGGACCCATGTCCCCCAGCAGCGGTTCCTGCAGGCCGTCCTCCTGCCCCCGTGTCCCCCACGCTGGGTGTTTCCCGCTCGTTAAAATCGCAGACACATTTTTCATCTCTTTATATTCTGCCACTGTCATCGTCATTGTTTCGGGCTGGTGTGAATTGGGGACTGGCTGTCCACTGACGCTGCCGCTGCTCCGCTCCAGCCGGCTGCCGCCCTCACCCCCGGGATGCGCCGGGACGGGGACAGGGATGGCACCATCCTTCTGCCATTGGGTCTCTGGGGACATCTGCACCCAGAGCCATGGCAGCAGCAACCCAATGCCAGGGGCAGAGGGAAGGGAAGGGAAGGGAAGGGAAGG
>PPHD01018247.1:0-14644 GCA_002909625.1 Bambusicola thoracicus
GTTATTTCTTTTCAAAGCTGGGATGCAGACCAGAAAGATGTCTTCTCTGGAAGGCTGTACCTGCAACTCAACCTGTTTGAAACAAGAAATGGTTAATGTCATGAGGCAGGCTCCCCTTTCTCAGATCTCCTGAAGTCTGGGCCAGCCAGGTCACGAGGAAGCACTGATCCTTCTGCTGAAATCCATGTCAGCTGGGTTACTGGGGACTGTTGGCTCTCCCTGCCACAGCATGACGCCATAAGGCTGCAAACAGCAGTTTTACTGCTGCGTTTAGTCATTATGCTGTTTCTTTGTATGGGAAGTGAGTCAGTTTTATTGAGCAGAGCTCTTCCAGGAAGCACTAGGACATGTCCTCGGGCAGGACCTGGCAGTGATCATATCTGTATGCTGAGGTGTTGAAGTCCCAGGTTGCTGGCGTAAGGAAAGCGAAGCTGCAGTGCTGGTAGGGTGCACTATGGCAGCAGGTAGCCACAGCCAGCTTTGCTCTCAGCCCTGAATGCTGGCCTGTTTTCCTAAAAGCTTGTGTATTCCTCTTCCCTTGCCCTAGCTATTTCAGCTGGCTTAGTAACGAAGAGGATACTTCTGTACTAAGCTTGGATTGCTTTTATCTTCAGACAGTCGTGGTTCTATTGCTACCTGAGCAGCAGCTGATATTAAAGGAGTGTTCACCTCAAAGGGATCTGTCTTTAAAATGATTGCACTTTATTTTCCAAAACCTAGACCTGAAATACTAGAATAATTACACATGGAGGTGGCTGGAAACATTGGAGAGCACTGCACACATGAGAGTCCTCCAGCAGTGAATGTCTGTGTGTAGTGGTACTGTACTAAAAACACGCGTGTGACTTGTGGGAATGTTTACAGGTATAACGTGGTGTGATGTTGGAATATTATGGCAGTATTATCTTCTGAGCTTTAGGGAAGAGAGCAGATTTTCCCTGTTCTGACTCCTACCTGTCCCCCAACTCTATGACTGAAGCATTTCAATCCTGGAGTAAGTTCTATGGGAACTCACTCACAATGAGTTACCAAACACGACAACCTTCCAGGAAGCAAGAACAAAGAATTGCAATTATAAAATGCTAACCAGATCCACTGATGTTCTTGTTCTAGAGAGCCGATGGTTGGTTTGAGCTCCGAGTAAGCAGGATTCCTCTCACCTCAGAAAGTTGAAACTATATTGGGAAGATAACAGTTGGTATTAGGTAGCATTAGGAAGATAACAGGCAGTAACGGTATGCTTTCTACTCCATAGAGAGCTTCAAAGCCTTCTCTGTTGTCAGGAATATGGGTTGTTTGGGTTTTGTTTTTCTTTGCCTTCCTCTGGGAGTAGATAAATGGTTAAATACACTGTGGTTAAACGCCTTATCCTTTCTAAAATGCTCAGAAGGTGAACGTGGTGCAGGTGCAGACCAACAAGTTTGACTGCACTAGGGAAGGAGAAACAACCAAATGTGTGACAACCTTTCTGCTTGCTGTTCCACAGCCCAGCTACGTCGGTGAGTCGGGCCCTCCAGGCCGCAGCTCTCTGGACAACGTGGAGATGGCGTATGCCCGTCAGGTGGGTGTGGGGGGGGGAAATGTCTGTGAGCAATGGGTGACCAAATGGTATGGAAGGCACAGCGCGGGGATGTCTGCCCCGGACTGAAGTGCAGTCAGGACATACAGAAGGTTGGTGTGACATTTTTGGGGACGTACTCATCTGTCCCCAACAGTATTTGTGTCCGGAGATCTGGAACAACACGTGTGACTGCAGAAGTCATTTCGGTTTGTATAGGAAATGGAAACTTTTAACCTTTCAAAAAGCGTTTCTTAGGGTTTTCGACAAAGTGTAATGTTATGTAAATGAAGGGTTCACATTTCCTTTGTTCACACATATGGAAGATCAGCTTTCTGCTTGATCCTGACAGTTGTCACATCACACACCCTGTTAGCAGGATCACGGATGAGGGGCTGCAGAGCCTCAGCTGTCAGCTGATGTCTGGTGGCATTGGGCTCCTGCTGAAACTTGCAGGGGAAGCTGATAAACCTTTACGTAACCAAGCTGTTTCTTTTGTTAGTTGAGATGAAGGACTTGATTTTTTGAAATTGGAGCATGCAAGAGCATGCAGGCAGAGCACTGCCTGATCTGCACACAACTACTGTCATTGTGCGCCTTGGCTCGGGCTGTGCTGAGCCAGATAGCAGCTTGTGCATCTGTTGTTCTGTCTGCCTTTGGTTATGGCAGCCGTTTGAGGAAGTGAATCACAAAATAAGGTGCACAGTGGTGCTGATAAAGTGTATATTTAATTTAGTGGTTATTATTAGTGCGTTAATTTGTTCCCTCTCTACCGCAATCCTGCATTAAGGGTCTTCATGTGGTATAATTACATCCATGCTTTCAGGCTGTCAGCATTGCTCCCGGATGCTTTGACAGCATAGGAAGCTCAGCCTTTCAGCAGTGCCAGCACTGGGGTGGCCGTGGAGTCACAGCCTCCCCCCTGTAGGTGTGCTGTAGCATTACCAGCTGTGTGCAGGGTGCTGGTAGTGTGCTATGGAAGCATGACATCAGTGGTCAGGGTTCTGCCAGCAGTGCAATTCCAGTGCTTCTGTGTGCCCCCAGCAAGCCCCTTGGAGAAGCAGCCCCAGCCAAGCTCTTCTTGGCCCCCTGCTTAAGTACAAGAACATCGGGGCTTCAGAGCTACTCCTGGATGGGGCTGCTATAGGTTCCAGCAGGGAGCTAAGAGACCTAGGATTTCATTCTGTCAGACAGCTCATTAGCAGCCAGGATACATGTTTTAATTGTGCTGAAATTTATTCTTCACAAACAGCTCAAACTGTATCACAGGAACACAGTGAAAACCGTGTGATTTCACTGATGCTAGGTTCTGTTCACAATCCTAAGCTCAGCATCTTGTTTGCATGCTGGAAACATTGAAGTATACTTAAAGTATGACAACAGTGCCTTTTCAGGTTTGGGATTGGTTATTTCCAAAGGGAGATGGAAGGTCTGACAGTAGAATAAACAATAGCAGAAGTAGACAAAATTAGACAAGGATTTACATTAGAGGGATGGAAGTATGGGAGCAAACTTTCTGTTCTCATTTCCCCATGTTACGGTTGCCTGAATACTTCTGCCATACAACAGTAGGAGGCTGTGGCAGAGGGGATCACTGCCATTCACTTGTCAGGTCTCTTCTGAATCTTTGTCTTCCAGCAATTAGCTGCAATTACACTAACATAGTATTCAGTGCAGTGCTTCGCTGTGCAGAAGCCCTGCAGTGGGTTGCTGCTGGCCTTCAGGCAGGCCTGGGGCTTCAGAGCAGTGTGGGAGTCTGTGCAGTTGGCCCTTCCTCTTCTGCACAAACGAGAAGCAGCGAAGGAGGGAGGGGGCAGAAGGGACTTGCTGGGGACACTCTTCTTGCAGCCTGGTTTAGATTCTGCTGCTGTGTCTGTGGTGGGGGAAGAAGAGTAAGAGGTTTTGTTAAACTTGCTTATTTTCAATATGTTTTAGATTTATATTTACAATGAGAAGATAGTGAACAGACATCTGCAGCCTAACCTGGTGGACCTTTGTGCTGCTGTTGCAGAACTGGATGATAAGGTACTGCCGATAAGTTAACGTAAGGAAACGTGTTCATCTGTTTTCAGCTGTGAGTAACAGCCTGCTGAAATTGGTGGAAAAGTACTGATACTACTCCCTCCAAAATGTTGCATGGCTCTGCAGCAAACAGAGCCAGGACTGCAATCTTCTCTAGCACAGCAGTGCCCACCTGTGACGAGCTTGGTCATGGTGAATATCTCAACAAAATGAGGAAGAGAAGAACTTGATTTCGCTGTGGAGTCCTGTCGTGACTGATGAACTGTCAGGGGAATAAAAAAACCAAAGCTTTCCATTTTAAATGGGTTCTATGGAGTTCTGTTTTCAGAGTGTGGCCTCCTGCTGTCCTTTGAGTGCATACAACCGTAGGCAAAGGGTGTTCAATCAGCTGCTGCTAGAGCTGAAGCAGGCTCCCACAGCAAAGCATAAAGCCAGCCAAAGTCTGTAAGCTTGACTTTAAAGGAATGATCTGTCTGCTTTTCCTTTTCTTTCTTCATTCCTTTAATTGTGCTGCCTTGATCCACCCCATAAAACAAATGTGTGAACTTGGCTATCTTTGAGAAATGCTTGGAGGGCAGTACTGCAGGATGGCCGAGTCATGAAAGGACTTTGCAGACAAGGGAGAGCAGAAAGCTGTGTGGAAGCTGAGTGGCAAACGCTTGGATCAGATCAGAATTACAGATGTGTATCCTTGCTTTGAGCAGCTCTGACACTTTGCTAGGGACACCAGGGTGAGTTTCAATGTTCTTGCTGCTTTGAAGCTCTGAGATCAAACACCTGCCCTTGCTGAAGCTAACAGTGCCGTTACTCTGAAGCATTTTGCCATTTCAGCAGGGATATTCTACTCCTGTAGATACGATCTTGTCCTTATGAATGAGCAAACCTTGGATGGTTTGCAGCCTCTTTTTGTAACTGAGTCTCTAAGTCCTTTAGAAATTTCTCATCACAGCTGATGGCACAACTTTCCAGTGGCAACCAGAACAATTATCTTTATGGAAAGCTGATGCTGTGCTATTTTTTAGAGTGGGATATATGAGCCAGAAATGGGGAGGAGTCTGAGCACCGCATCCCCAGCCTAGTTTGGGAAACCACTGTTGGTACTGGGTGACAACTGCAGGTAAAGTATTTAGAGCCACCTCCTGACACAAGCATTATGCAGAGGAGTCTGTATTCTGCAGGATGGGGGGGCTTACGTTGCACGCAGTGTCTCCATCACAGACCTAAACTGACTGAAGTTACGTCCATCCCTTTTCTCTTTGCTTAAGCATCAAAACACCACATAGCTCAAAACAGGGGCGCATCTTCACCTCTCTGCTAATTCTGTTGCATGGACTCATTGACAGAACATCTCTGAGATGTGGGCCATGGTGAAACAAATGACCAGCGTTCGCCTGGTTTCTGCTAGTGACGTCCTGAACGTCCGGACCAACCTGGAGGTGCGTATGGAGTTTGTGAGGCAGGCGCTGCGCTACCTCGAACAAAGGTAAGCTGAATGCTTTGGATAACTCAGCCTGATAAATTTGCCCATTAACGAGCCACAGCGACTCCATAGCGCACACAGGCATTTTAACAAGTCGCTTGCTTCATGCTGTTCACAAGAGGCGTCTGTCTTTTTCCCTTCTAAGGGGCTTAGAGCAGCCGCTTGAGTATAAAACTGTTGTAGTTAAAAACTGTTTTAACAAAAAAGGCCTTGAATCCATTGGGAGGTTGTTTAGAAGACAAAAAGATCTTTTCTTCTTCTTCTGTGTTGTCTTTAAATATTTTATATCTGCTACAGTGATACGTGAAGATTTTTCACTTGCGGAAAGAGACGTATTTTCCTCTCTACAGAAAAAAATCTGCTTTTCCATACTCCTGTTATGAATGCTGATTACCTGTTAGGAGCTAGTGCTGGCTGGAAACGAGGGCGGCACTGGGATGGAATCCAGTGCTGTGAGTCAGGTTCTGACGGTGCCATTTCTCCATGGAAGGTTTTTTAGTAAAATTCCAGGAAGCTGAAGTTGAGACACTTAGCGATGATTTTCAGACTCTGGAAAATGGCTTACTGGCTGTATCAGCAAATGCTGGGACCTAAGCTCCTTGACCAGAAAACTGTTTGCAGAGTTGCAGGCTGTGGAGCAGGCAGAAAGGCTGGAGAGAGCCCAAGGCTGAATCTCCTGGCTGGCAGTAACAGCTGTTCCCTGTGCGTGTGTCCACAGTCCTGAACAGCACAGTCTCTCATTGAAGAGCTGCCAATGTGATGTTAGCAGGATGGTTCAGAAGCAAACAATAGCTGCAGTGTAGTGCGTGGGCATTTGTTACAGACAGTTCTGCCATCTGAGCACTGGTATGGCACTCTGGGGAGAGATGCTTCCACCTCCTGGCACAGCCCCTTTGCCCCTAGCTATTGGCCCCCTCCTCGAGCCCACCTTGGAGTAGAAATAAGGCCCTTCAAACTTGATCTTTTTTTAAACCTGTGTGCTTCATAGCTTTGTATTTCCAAGTGGGATTTGGATGACTTGCAAAGCAGACTCCTAATACCGGGGCATTTGGAAGCCTCTGCAGCCCCATGCATGCCAAGGGAGGATATGTAACTACTCACAGCTGTTCTTGCATCGGTTGCTTTGGAGCAGGTGTGATGTTAAACCCTGAGGAGCTCAGCCTTAGTATGAGTTGTCAAGGTATGCTGATGCTTGCTCATGTTCAGCATAGCTTTTTTTAGCCTAACAGACTTGTGGTCTGTAACTAGGGGCCAGAGTAGGAACATGCGCCAGTCTGCCATGCGCAGCAGAGGAAAGAGAAATCAGCTTCAATTGAATTGCTGCAATTTACATGTGTATTCCGTAAGCATACAGACGTTTGAGGCTTCTGCTTCTAAACATGGGTGAATTGACCTGCATTGACTGAAAGCCTTGACTTCTTCTAGAAGGTCTTTTCAAAGCTGCTTTTACCAGGTGTTTTTCCTCTTAAGTTCTCCTTCTCAGTGATTTCCTTCTGAGAAATCCACGGCCCGAAGGTTTGAGTCTGTCTGCAGAGCAGGGAGGAGGAGAAACACGTCTGCAGTGTTTGTGTTCTTTTGTGACAGCACTGGGAGTTAAAGCAGTAGTTTGGAAAGGCTGTTGCCCACAAGATAATTGAGTTTAACATGTTGTTATGAGAATCTACTGAGAGGAACCTCATAATAAGGAGCTAAACTTGGAGCAGTCTGCCACAGACTCCAAATATGGTTTCTCTCAAGACGTTGAATTACAAGTATCTTCCTTAATTGATGAGTTTTTGCCTCTTTTTCTTGTAGTGATAAAGTTTGAACATCAAGGTTGTTTGCTTTTATTAAACTGCTAATTCTGGTGGGTCTGAAAGTCGCTGGATGCTTTTGTAGCAAGTGGATTTCAGTTGGTTCGCATCTTTGTTTTGCTTTTCAGTTACAAAAATTACACCTTTCTGACAGTCTTTGGGAACCTGCACCAGGCTCAGCTGGGAGGAGTTCCAGGCACCTATCAACTGGTCCGCAGTTACTTGAACATCAAGCTGCCTGCACCTGTCCCTGGTCTCCAGGTATGTCCACACATTCACTGACTGAGCTAAAGTCACAAATCCCTGTGCTCCAGCACAGCCAGGTGCTGCCTCTGGTGGTCTTCTGTTTGAATGGCTTTTAAGGCAGCACACTCCTTTGCTAGGATTTCCATTAGGAAAATGGAAGACACACAAAATCAGTTTCACTGTGATCAGAGCTAGTCCCAAAGTATGGGGGTGCTCAGTAATGTGAGAATTCTAGGTCCTAGGAATTGTGGTTACTTCTGGTAGTCATCTTAAAGAGGAATGAGCAGGTGTTAGCCTACATCGTGATGTTTAAGAGAAGAAGAAACACACTCTCCTTGCTTTGCTTTTTCCTTTTTTGTTTTTTTTTCCATCAGTTGATGATGACAAAATACGTAATGAAATAGCCTGAATTGTGACCCAAGCTTTCTACTTAGGTATCTGAATAAAACTGCAATCATCTTAACAGAGTAGAAGCTACACAGGTACAAAGTTAAGGGGGCAAACAAGCAGGCTAGGTTAAAAGAGTAAAAGTTAAATGAAATAATACATACGGAACATTAGAACGTAATCGAGTCTAGCTGTCCTTTGCTCACGTGCTGATATACACAATTAGTCTGGTACCTTCATCTCAGTACAGATGTTATGAACACCTCAGTGGCCTGATCCAAATGCCCTTCCTGAGCGGGTAAAGTGTCTGAATGCTAGCTGTGGGATTGTCAGACTGCCTGGCAAACTGAAATGTGGGCAAGCAGAAGCAAATCCCGTCCTTGGCTGCTGGAGTGTGCACAGCTACCACAGAGCTCAATCCTCCTGATCTCTGATTTCCATACCTCAAACAGAATTTTTACTGAAATCGGTGCTTGGATGTAAGGGTGAATCATAAAGAAAAATAATTCAAATATGCTGCTCTTGTTGTTACATGTAAATTATTTATCTTACGTTTTCAGGATGGTGAGGTGGAAGGCCATCCCGTCTGGGCTCTGATTTACTACTGCATGCGCTGCGGAGATCTGACTGCAGCCATGCAAGTGGTGAAGCGGGCACAGCACCAGCTGGGAGAGTTTAAAACCTGGTTTCAGGAATACATGAACAGCAAAGACAGAAGGTAACTGGGAACCAGGCAAGATCTATGAAGGGTAGAAATTGCTGTAGGAGTGGTGAAATTGTCTGTGGTCTGGTAGAAATACAGACATTTCTTCTGCTGGTGACAGGTAGGAAATACAAATGTTAGTCAGCTAAATTCCGTGTAAGAAGTTTATATATTTTACTTTTTGTCTTTGAAGTCTGGAAGTCTCCACAGAGAGAGAATGATCTGAAAATAATGCAAAGTGTACGTTTCAAAACTAATGGTGTGCTGTAGCTTTGGGGTTTCTTTGTTTTTGTTACCGTTGGATTTGCCTTGCACAGTGGTAGGGTCCTGTGTGTTCTGTAGGTCAGGATTAGTCTGCTGTCATGAATCCCATGTCCCCTATTGGCTTTTTTTCAGTTGTATTTCCTCTGGGGAGCACTTCCTCTCATACCTATTGTCATAAGAATGCTACAAATTAAAAGCAAGTAGCATTTGTTTTGGGTCTTTACCAGCACTCACACTCAAGTCCATCTTCTGCATGTTCTCCTCTTGCAGCTTTTCCATTACTTGGCAGAGTCCGCCGGCCAAAATACTCATTTGATTGCAAGCTGTTGAGTTAATGCATCTTAAGATGCGCTCCAAACTCTGCTGTGGCATTTTATGTTATCTCATTTATCTTTCCACTTGCAGAGCATTTCAAATAAACACGTAGAATTGTAGAACCATTTGAGTTGGAAGGGACTTTTAAAGGTCATTTAGTCCTACTGCCCTGCAATGAGTGTGATCTATTGCTGAGCAGCGATGCCCTGTGGTCCACGTGTACTGAAGGGCAGTGTCTGCACTGCATTCAGGGGGAGGCAGTGCTCTGAGGCACTGACTGAAGTGGGGAAATCAGGCTGTCCAGCAGGGTGCCAGGACTTGAGCTGTGGTCTGTCCTCAGCCTCTGACGCTTTCACTTGTGTGTAGAGAGTTCTTAATCCTGTGGTGTTTTGAATGCATTTGGGGTTTTCAAGTAAGGAAGTGTGGGCACAAACATACCGGTTTGTACATCTCAAAGAGTAACTGAGGGGGTAAAAAAAAAAAAAAGGCCATCACTGAGTGGCATAGACCTTGGTGTATAAATTAATGTGGTTCCTAGTGAGCCACTGGGAGTGCTCAGCGTATGTCTGAGCAACATCAGTGAAGGCAGTGTCGTTGTTTTCATCGCAGATGCTTTCATGAGATGCACTGTAATTGATTTATTTTGGTTTTGTTACGGCTATGAAAATGTACTCTGCCTACAGATCTGACAGACATGGTAGTCTAGAGGGTACTTTATTGATTCAATTCTGTAAAATCCTCTATGAGAGGATACAGAAAATAGCATGGCAAAGAACAGTATAACGGTACTTAACGCTGAAGTCTCTCTCATAAAGGGCTTCCTGGCACAACAGGCTGCTCGTTTGAATGGTATGTATTAACCCAAAGAGTTTCAAAGGCACTGTGCTCTCTGAACTAATGATATTGCAGAGTGTCATGCAGTATCTCACCTACCACGATATTAGCAGCCTCCAAAAGAGGTTATCCTCTGACTTTTCCTGCAGCAGTGGGCATTTGAAGACGATCCTCCTAGTTTTAATTGTGCTTTTAAATTAACACGCGATGATAATAATGCAAGAAACATCTTCAGGTATGCCTTTGCTGTGGATGTGCACCACTGTATGTTGATTTCTGTTTCCTCATATGATGATGGTTTTGTACCTGTTCCTGAATCCCTGACATTTTTCCTTTGTTTTTTCCCCTTAGGTTATCCACTGCCACAGAAAATAAGCTTCGTCTCCATTACAGACGGGCTCTGAGGAACAACACTGACCCATACAAGAGGGCTGTTTATTGCATTATTGGCCGTTGTGATATTGCAGATAACCAGAGTGAAGTTGCTGATAAGACAGAAGATTATCTTTGGCTGAAAGTGAGTGTGGGTGTTGGGATTGTTGGGCTTGTTTGGATTTGTTTGCTTTAAGAACAAGTCTGAATGGTATCACATCTCAGCTCTGCTGACCACCCTACTGCTAGGGCCAGTGTTCTGCAGCAGTGCAGCCATGCTTTGCAGCCATGCACATGATTGGCCTTGCAGATTGTGAAGGGCTGGGAAATGGGTTCCTGGGCTCCTCTTACCCTCTGTCCTATCGGGTGTGAGTCTGGGGACGTGGCTTTTGTGACGGGGTCATGTTCTTTACTTTGCAACGATCTTTGTCAGCTGTTTTTACTAGAAGTTTTAGTTTGCTACAGTAAGAATCCTTTGTGCATCTTTCTGGATAGATTAAGGCTAAAATGTTGGTGTCAGTTGACAGGAAGAAGTCACTGTCTCCAGCAGACAGTTTTTACAGCTTTCAGATGCTTGCTAGGTGCTGGTCAGTACCTGTCAAACAGAGGGAATAAAATGGTATATTTTAAGACTGGTCAAAAAATAAAGAAGTCTTAATTATATTCATCACCTAGCAGGTGTTCTGAGTCCCAGTATTCAAATTTTGATGGCATATACAGATGCAAAAGGATCATTGAGTCCTGCATGTATTTCTGCTGCCACTGCTTTGGACATCTTTGCTTTCTAGCAGTGGGTGAACCTACCACTGTGAGTTGTAGTTTATTAGTTGGTCAGATCTTAACGTGACTTCAGATGGAATTAATATCTTCTGAGCACGTCCCTTGTGCAAAGGCAAGTTGAAATATGTTGGGTTTTTTCTTAACATGTTTTTAGCTGAACCAAGTGTGTTTTGATGACGATGGTGCCAGCTCTTCACAAGACCGATTGACATTATCACAGTTCCAGAAGCAGCTGCTGGAGGACTATGGTAAGAAGCCACAAAGAGAGGTGCTGCTGGGATTCTGCTTTGCTGTGGAGGGCACTTTCCAGTTGTTATTGCACAAAGCCTGAGCTCCACATCAAGCCTGTAGCAAGTCACGGTGGATGAATTCCATGTGTTCTCAGCAGTTCAGAGAGTGACTATTCACAGATGAACAATATTAATGTTATTTGGACTACATCCATATACGTGATGGATTATTTTCACTCACCATACGTATTTTGAGGTCTTTCTAGTGAGGCTTTCCAGCTTTGAAGTACGGAATAGAAAAGCATGTCCTAATGAGGGCATGTATTTCCAAGCTTTTCTCTTATATTCATTGTTTCCCTTAAATTATCGTTGGTAATTTGCAGACTGCCCAAGTCACAGCTGGCTACATTTTGGGAAGTTTTAGGTACATCTGTGGCCCAAGAGAGTATTGTTGTCCATCATCTTTCAGTTGATCAAAACTAGGTCAGTTAGACCATTAAAGACGCATGCAGAAACGGATTCTCTTCAGCTCTGTAGTTTGCAGCGTGACTTATTCCCAGTTACAGCTGAGAAGAATGTAAACACAATGGGCTAATATTGGTGAGTAGGAAAATCCAAATTTATGATGTTATTTGGAGCACTTGGCATACATATAAGTGTAGATGAAAGCTGTGGCCATTAGAGAATCTATTGCAGTCAGAGTTGGTGGATGCCTGAGAAGAACACAGGAACTTTTTTGAGTAACTGCTCTTCCACTTCCTGAATATGCCTTTGTGGTGTGATCTTTCAGGGTGTATTTGCAGTCAAACAGTTACAGATAATTACACATCAGTAACCTGGGTATTCAGTTTTGCCTACTGTGTTTATTTCTGTTGGCACTGAATACGCGTGCATTGTGACGGGAGGTGTTCGCTGTCAATGACCTCTGAGAGCAAAGTCGTTTTCACCAGCTCTGAGTGTGTGTGTGTGTTTGTTTTCTCAGGTGAATCCCATTTTGCAGTGAACCAGCAGCCTTTCCTCTACTTTCAAGTGTTGTTTTTGACAGCGCAGTTTGAAGCTGCGATTGCTTTCCTGTTTCGGACAGAGCGCCTGCGTTGTCATGCTGTTCACGTTGCTTTGGTCCTGTTTGAGTTGAAATTGCTCCTGAAATCTTCTGGGCAGAGCGCACAGCTGTGTAAGTCCTGCATGTTTATATTAAGGGAATATTTTCTGAGTCCTGATAGTACCACTGCAGCTCTATGTAACATGCCAAACAAGCAGTGTCTACCAGCAGAGTGTCCTACGAACTGTTTGATATGCATTAGAGCTCTGGACTGTGATTCTGACTAATTTGAGAAGAAAATCAGTGCACCATCTCCTGGCATTAGCTACTCCAATAGCATTGCTTCTGACATTGCAGTAAGCCACGAGGTCGGTGACCCCCCTGGCGTGAGGCGTCTGAATTTCGTACGGCTTTTGATGCTCTACACCCGTAAATTTGAATCCACGGATCCAAGAGAAGCTCTGCAGTATTTCTACTTTCTCAGGTAGGAGCCCGTGTGTCTCTCTGAATGTTTAACTGCATTGCTGTTACCTGGGAAGTCCTTGCAAACAGAGCCCTCCTCCTCCCTCTTCTTTTGTAGGAATGAGAAGGACAGCCAAGGAGAGAATATGTTCTTGCGCTGTGTTAGTGAGCTAGTAATTGAAAGCAGAGAGGTATGTTTGTGCTTTCCTCCCACTGGTGGTACATTTAAGATATTTAATGGAGTCCTTTTCTGCATTACTTATATACAAATTGTGATTTTGACATCGTTGTTTTTCATTCACCCATGACTGCATCTTTGTACTTAGTAAATATGTTGTGAAATACATTCAATTTTTCTATTTTTGTTTCCTTTTTTCCTACTCGACACCTGGATATAGTTTGATATGATTCTTGGAAAGCTGGAAAATGATGGCAGTCGAAAGGTGAGTTGATAATTGCTTTAATATTAAAAACTACAAATTGCATGCGAGTTCCCAGGTAGCGCTGAGGTTATCTTGCTTTTCTTTGTTTTGCATCAGCCCAAATTATTGCTTTGTTGGAATAAGTGCTGCTTTTTCAAGTGTTAGATCCTGCAGGATGCAGGTCAGGAAGCACGAGCTGTATCCCTGTGGGCAGAGGCTGTAACTGTAGACACAAATCTCATTGGGTAGCTCCAGTGAAGTGCAAATTCCCTCTGTTGGTTTCAAAGCAATGGCACTGCACACAGGAGAGCAGGGTAACTCAGTAATCTCCACCAAGTCTTTTTCATGTTCTTTACAAGATGGATAGCTTTAGATTAACAATGAATCCTGCTAGCTTGAATGTAACCAGCTTTTTTTAATGTAACTGCATTCTTGTGTTTCTTTGGTATGAAAACAGATTTAGCAGTCTTAGTTTTAAAGCAGAAGATTCTATAAGCTAGAAGGTATTTTTTTACATCCCTAACTGCAGGAAAGTGCTTTCTAGATATCCTTGTCTTCTCCTCTTTTTTATTCTCTTTATGTTAACTGTTTCCTTTTAAACTCTTGTGAGAGGCTTTTGCCAGTATCCAATCTAACTTGCCACCTGTCAAGCCAGCACACAGCCATGACATCCCTGGAGACCCTGGCATGTTATACGTGGAAGTCACCCGTGTGTTCTTCTCTGTAATACATGCCATCAGCAAATTAAAGTGGTTTTGGATTTGACCCATTGCTTGGGTCATTTTGGATGAATTGGGAGCTGCAGATGTATCAGTGCTGATTCCGTTTTAGAGAAAGTCCCTCTCTCAAGGGCTCTTTGTATTTTTAACGTGGCTCTTTTGTGTGATCCCATGGAAATGTACAGGCCATGCTCATCATAATCCAACATGTAAAATATTCATTGCCTTGCCTGAACGTTGAGGAATGCTAAGCATTCTGATTTCTCTTCTTTGGTTTTTTTTGGTCTTGTCTCTGTAGCCTGGAGTGATAGACAAGTTTAATAGTGACACAAAACCCATTATTAACAAAGTGGCTTCTGCAGCAGAAAATAAAGGACTGTTTGAAGAAGCAGCAAAACTATATGACCTTGCAAAGGTAAATATCTTCAATGTGTTGCCTTAAATAAGTACCCGGTTCCCCGTGGTTTTTTTAAGCATGTTCTTTCTGATTAGGTCAAATCTCAGTGATTTCCTTTATTCCAGTAGACTATTTCTGCAGTTTGCTAGAGCAGAGGCTTTGGCTGCTTGTAGAGGGTATCAGTGAGTTAACATAGATTGCTATCCGTTTCATTCTGAACCGAGACATCCCAGGTTCTTGATCAGTGTCAACTTCTGAAGTGATGTTATCCTGGCCAGTGATGTTACTTACCTGGAGTGTTCTTTTCCAATGTAATTGATAGGGAACTGAGCTCTGAAATAGAATCATAGAATGGCTTAGGATGAAAGGGACCTCAAAGATCATGAATCTTCAACCCCCCCTGCTGCATGCAGGGCCACAAGGCTCCGTATTTAATACCAGCCCAGGCTGCCCAGGGCCCCATCCAACCTGGCCTTGAACACCTCTAGCGATGGACGGGGCATCCACAGCCTCTCTGGGCAGCTGTTTCAGCACCTCACCACTCTCATAGTAAAGAATTTCCCCCTGACATTCAACCTAATCCAACTCCTTCAACTTAAAACCATTTCCCCTTGTCCT
>PPHD01018248.1:0-12036 GCA_002909625.1 Bambusicola thoracicus
TTTTTTTTTTTTTTTTTTTATGGCTTACATCATAAACCATAAAAAGAGAAAAATGTTCATTAATTTTTTAGTAATAGTTTCATATTCATATTGGATATCAACAACTTCTTGATTGAAACAAAAAGATGTTCTGTCATGCATTGTTAAGGTTAAGATTTTAATGAGACACCAGATATTTCAGAGAAGTACATTAGGCTTTTTTTTATAGGGTAGCTATTATGCAGAGACAGTACCAAAGTCTACTGTGGTTTCATATCGGTTACAGCCTTGGTATTTCTTTGCACTTTCTAACCAGGGAAATTTTAAAAGGACCCTTTTTTTTTTCCTTTTCTTTTTCTTTTTTTAATTTCCTTTTTTTTTTTCTTTTTTTTTTCATTTATTTCATTTTTCTCTATTTCCTTTTCTTTTTTTCTTTTATTCTCTTCTTTTTCAGGGTGGTAAAAAAAAGTTAGGAATTCTTTGACTGAGATTTCATTGTTTGAATAAATTTAAAAAATTAGAAACCTATCCTTACACATCTTCCTAAAATCCCTCTGGAAATGTGTTTATTGACAAATCATCCCGTAACTCCAGACTTTGTTGTTTTGTAATTCTAAGCAGAATCTGTTTGCCTTCATGACATGCTGAGTATTTCTGCAAGCTGTACAACCTGTTTGAGGATTCACTTACCTAGCTTCAACAAATTTGATTCAAAATCACTAACTCTGGCCCTTAGTTTGTCCACTAACAGGTATTCTCTACAGTATATAATTTGATATTGTATGTTTAATTTCAAACTTTTTTCTTCTAGCAGTAATAGCTATCTCAATTAATAAAGGTGGGAAGATGTTTTGAATTGGTGGAATTAAACTTACCAGAAATTGCATAGCCTACCTTGTCACATTCAAATTGGAAAAGCAAAAAACTTCTGTCAAAAATTCAATTTAGCATTACAGAGATCACTGCTGTATAACAACCCTTTATCTGTAGTAGTGTACAAAAGCACTTCTAACAGTGCATCAATTTTCACAGCCATTTAGTAGATTAGAAAGCAATTGTAAACAGAGTAAAACCCACATTAACTCCTGTCAACAGCCTGCCTTTTTCTCAGTTATGGATTTGTTTGAAATAACAGTGAAGTCTAAAGTGATTGCATCAACATCACAGATTGTATTATAAATATGAATGAACCCATTGTAATGGACTGCATAGTAATATATGACAGACATTTGTCCTTCCCATCAAAGTAACAGCTTTTGTAAAGGAAGAATAGCTGTGACATAAGGGAACATGTCACTCTACAAGAAATTATTCCTCCCGTTATGAAACAGTAATTGTGCCAACTGACAGGTTTTCAAACTATCCTGAATTTTTATTTTATAGTAATGTATCATTAATAACTGTTCGATATTTCTTTTAACTGAAATCATGTACACATATGCATACATATGTATGTATTTATGTTAAAGTGAGCAGTTTTGAATAGTTAGATAATTTGGGGATTTTTCTTTTTTCATGCCACTGCTTAAAAGCAATAAATACAGAGAGAATAAACAGTATGCGGTTTTTGATGCTGTTTTTTTGTGGGTTTTTTTTCCTAAATAAGAATTCATCAGTTAGTAATAATTGCAATAAATTGATTTACTACACATGGTGAAGGTTGATCATTAGAGAATCGAAGATCCTTCATATATAGCATCACACACAGTGGAGTGTATTTTATATTTTCTTCACTTCTCTGGAGAGTTATTTTCCAGAAGGTGGTACCTAATGTCATTAACTATACTATAACCTGGACACTAGACATTTTCAAATGACTGTTTCTAGAAGGTATATTAGTGCATATGTTTTATTGCAGTCTTAGATGATGAAGATTTCTCTTTTACAACTCAATTTCTCATGTTAGAAATCCATGGCTGTTGATGAATTTTGATGCTGCTACTACAATCCTACTTGCAACATTATGCATCCCATTATAACTGAGTGTTTCTGTGTTTTTTCTGTGGTTTTTTTTTTTTTTTTTTTTTTTTTTTTTTTGTCTTTCCTTTTAAGGGGGGTCAGAGGGTGCAATACTAGATTTGAGTTCAAAATTATCAAACACAGAATATTAAATGTTAATGATATAATTTTCAAATGTGGACAAATGCAGTATTTCCTATTTGTGAGAGTAAAACCCATTTGTGCAATAAGTGGGCTGCTCCATAGTAATGCCTTTTATTCTACTATGTTGGCACATGACATCAGAGGCAGATGTTGGTGATATGGCGGTAGAGAATGAATCTTCGTGCCAAGATTCCATTATATTTTGTTGCTATGTGACAGATGGCAACAGAGGGGCAGTATGACTGAATGGCATCTGACATGGAAGTGTGTATGAAGCAAAGGTGTGTCAGTTAATTCCTCCATGTGGAAAAGGTTACACCCATTGACATTAATTGATGCTTGCTGAATATTTATGAAAACCAAACAGTGGATGTGAGCACAGTGAGGTGGTGAGTGGTGCTTTTCAGCATCAGCAACAGTGATGTGAAAGACAAACCAGATTCCGGATGGTCATGCAGAACTGTCACACCATGAAATGAAGAGCATCTTGGTCAGCTAGATCTTCACTGTGAATTGGCAGATTACAACCAGGGAACTGCGTGTGGAAGTGAATATTGGCTTCAGTGTGTTGGAAATTATGGTGGCAGTATTGGAATATAAACAAGTTTGCATTAAGTAGCTCCCATGAACGTTCATAGGGGAACAGAAAGAACACCATGTACAAGATTGTCAGGACCTATTGAAGAAATACAAGGATGAAGGTGACAGTTACCTGGATTGCATCATTACCAGTGACCAGATGCGGTGTCACCACTACAAGCCAGAATCAAAATTTCAATCCATGGAGCGGTGAAATATGAATTCTCCATCCAAGATAAAGTTCAAGATGCAGCCAGCAGCAGGCAAAGCAAGGTGCACTGTCTTTTGGGATAGGAAAGGCATGATCCTTTTGGATTTCCTAGAATTCAGACAAACCATCAACTCTGACTGCTACATGTTGACGCTGACTAAGCCAAAGGCTTGAGCTTCCAGAGTCAGGATGGAGAAGAGGATAACCACAATGATCCCATACCAGCTGGATGACTGTGGAGCACACTACCAATCCTGGCTGGACTGTCCTACCACAACCACTACATAGTCTGAATTTGAAACCTTCTGACTTCCATCTGTTCAGAACAACGAATGATGGACTTCATGGGCAACATTTTCCTAGAAATAATGCCATCATAGCAGTTGTGAAACAGTGGGTCACCTTCCCTCGTGCATATTTTTATGAGTGTGGCATGCAAGCTCTTGTTCATCACTGGCAAAGATGCATAGCTAATGGTCATTTCTTCGTTGAAAATTAATATGTTGTAGCTGAGAATTTGTTCTGCCAAATATTGTTATAGTGCTCTTTGTATCTATCTGTTGTAGTTTTCATGGAAATGAATAGCAGGCAATTCTTTCAGAGTGACCTACATAGTTACAAAGATAAATATATGATTCCCTTCAAATTGGGAGGATGAGATATGAGGAATTTTATATTCAATCAGAGGTTACATTCCATTGTTATTTTTTGAAATATGATGACAATTATTCAATGAGAAAAATTCAAGTTTTACATAAAAACTTGAACAACAGAAAAAAAAAAGACTTTAAATCGTGCTGGAGAATGATGATGGGTTTTTCTTCAATGTAATAGTGATTTTATTTTCTTTGATAACCCATTTGTAATTACAGTTTCTAACCCTAAAGTGTTTATATTTCAATGAAATCACAGGTTTAGACTGATGATTGTACATTAGTGAATATTCATTTTTGCTCTTTAATGACATGTTTTGTCATTTCATTTATATTTTAATAAATGTAGCAGGAAGCTGGGATTCATATATATAAGAAATTAAAAAACTGTTACCATATCCAGATTTATATTGTTTAAACCAAATTAAAAAAACAACATTCTGTAATAATAAAGAGAAACAATATGAAGCATCTGTTCTATATATATATATATACACAACATCATCAAAAGATTTTTTTATAATCATGTGATTTCATAATTCCTGCTACGAATATTTTTCTAACCTAGGAAATACAGGTGATAGAGTGCTTTCTTAAGCTGCATCCAGAATCTTAATGTATCGTGAATTCCTGTTGTTAAGTGGGTTTCATGTCTCTCAGTCAAATAAGTCTGAACAAAATTTAAGTGCAGTTCTGATCTCTGAATTTATATAATCATAAATTTGGAGATCTCGCATTTCCCTATCCTTCCTTTCACAATAGGTAATCCAGTGCATAGAATCATAGAATGGCTTAGGTTTGAAGGGACCTCAAGGATCATGAAGCTCCAACCCCTGTGCTCCTTGCCGGGCCACCAGCCTCCATATCTAATACTAGACCAAGCTGCCCAGGGCCCCATCCAACCTGACCTTGGTGCAGCTGAAGTATCTTCCAAAATCCTCTTATCTATCATAAGCATTCATGTTAATTCTTTCCAGAACGTGATACTGTTTAATGCCAACTCATATATAGTCAATGCACTATGTAAATTATATCTTACTGATCTATGTTTAAAAAAGAAAAGAAATCTTAAAAGCCATCCAGCTACACAAAGCACTAGGCTTAATGGTCTCTGTCTACCATATATCTGTTTAACTTCTTCAGTCCACTTCTCTGTCTGACTTACACCACTGAAAAAAATATATTTTTAGGAATGAGAGTCAGAAAGTGCCATTCAAAGCTGACAGTTCTCAGGTGGGTTTCAGTACCTGTGAAGAAAGTAAAGAAAGTTCATGATCTGATGTAGGTGTATTTCACTTAATGTCATGGAACCTGATGTAACTATCTATTTAAAACTAATCTAAACTGGACTTTAATACTAAAAAAAAAAAGGCAGTAGATATCTAAAGTATGTGCTTTTAATTGTACTCTGAAGATTGCCTTTTTCCCTTGACTAGTCACTTGACAGTGCAATTTCTTCTCTGCTTTTGTCCTGTAGAGTCAGGCATAATGATTCTGTTTAGAGACTACAATATCCTACCAGGATTTATTGTAGTGTAGTATGGCAGATGTGGATGCATAGATTGGATCTGTAGACAACGTCCCACACTTTGTGTTGAGCTTGAAAATTAAATAGTTTGTATAGTTTGTACAGTACTATTCAATTTCAGCCACTTACAGATGTCTTACATACTTGTCTATTAAAAAAGTCTCAAAAATTTGAAATCTATTTCACTAGGATCTCTTTTGTGTAACAGTCATTCCTGCTCGGAAGAATATGGAACTGTATGGAATATGATAAGAGAAATTACTTTCTGTTTTAATTCTGATAGGCAGAGGTCATTCAGATTATTTCTGAATGGATGATGGGATAATGGGATATAGCATAGAAGTCTATTAAACAGTGAAAGTGAACAAGATAAATGTCCAGAGATGAAAAGGAAAGCAATTTAATTGCATGTATTTATTTCATACCAAAAATAGGGTTTTTTTTATTATTGCTATCATCATTATAGCTGTTACAATGTTAGAACTTGAATGCCTTCCTTTATTAATTCTTTAGGTTCATGTTTTATGGAATAATTCAGATTTAATGTCATGCTTAGTATGTTTACAAGAAGCAAAAAATATTTAATATATGCATAAAATATGCTGATAGGATCCAGTGAAAGTATTTTGTTTACTGTATATTTTGAATGGCAATGAGACTATATGAGGTAAAGTAGTGTTGAATAACAGGTGTTGCTATAGTTTTATACTATTTTTTTAAGTTGCTACATATTCTAATAAGCACTGTTAGAGGTTGTTAGTGGTTTGTTTTTATTTGAGAGAGAGAATTTGTATACATTTTCATGAGATTTAAATCACTTTCCCCTTAATCCTTTCACCTACTAAGCTAGCAGTTTTAGGTAACACAAATTCAAATACATAAGGCAGAGTAATATCTAAAATCCAGTTGCCTTGCTATACAAAGCAAAGCACCATATTTATATCTTAATCCCTTAAAACTAGAAGTGAACGCTGCATATGAGATTCTTAAGTTTCAATATACAGTACTAGAATTTATAAATTTTGCTTGGCTAGGACTAAATCTAACCCATCATCAGTTTAAAGCAGTGGCAATTTTCACGTGAGGGGTAGGATTCTGTAGGTAAGTACAGACGTAGAGGTCGTTTATCTTATAGGCCGGTTGTAAGACCTGAATTTGTTTCAGGCTTGTTAGAAACTTGCAAAACTACACAAAAGTATCATAAATCTGTAAGAGATAAGAACCTAAATATATATGTATATATAACCTATATATAGAACCGAAATATATATATATGTATGCCTAAATATTTAGAGAACAGAAAGTGAACATTAAGGGTTTTTAAGAAGCAAAAATTTGTGATAACTAACAGCTGAGTGGCATACTTAATAATGACTATTTTCACATCTACAGTTCTTGACTGTATATTATATATAATACAGTTTTCCCCTGTTCATATCTAAACTATTTACTTTAGCAAACAGAATGTGATTTATTTCACCAAGAAAAAACTTTACAAAATTCTATCACTTATGTTAAATAGGTATTGAGATTGGTGCACATAATCTGTTACCTACCTTTGAAATCACTGAGTGTGTAACATAGGATCTTAGAATCTGCTGTCACTGTACTGACTAGACAGTCCAACCTTTATGCAGATTTTATGTGGTCAAAAGTTCGAACTTTTCAAATACAGAAGTTATAACCTTTAAAAATAGTACCTGGTGACTTACTTTTAGATGCCTAGACTGCAGGCATTCACATTTGAGTTAGTTACTGTAAGCTGTCTCTACCTGTTTCAGATATCTACATCAGGGTGAAATGAAGCACACTTCAGAAGTGCTTGTTTCTCCTCATTGACTGTGAAAGGAGCCTGAGGCAACTAGCAGAAAGTCATTTACTCCAGTGAATCTCACATGGGGATCATTGGCCTTTGGCCAAGCACAAGGACACACAGGACTAAGCATGCTCCATTGTTTCAGATAATTTTACACAGTACTGCCAAAAAGAGATGATTTTGTTTCTGTAGTTGCAGTGCACCTACACAAATGCGATTGAACTTTATTCTAAGGTATGCTTTTAGATAATAGAAGATTAAAATACAGACCAACACCTCAGCTTATTCAAACTGTCCTCATTAAAATATTAAATTATGGAAGAAACTCTTTGTCCTTGCTAATCTTAGAAGCAGCAAACATAGAATCATATCATAGAATCATAGAATGGCTTGGGTTAGAAGGGACCTTAAAGATCATCTAGTTCCAACCCTGTGCTGTGGGTAGAGTTGCCACCCACCAGCTCATGCTGCCCCGGGCCCCATCCAACCTGGCCTTGAACAGCTCCAGGGACGGGGGCATCCACAGCTTCTATGGGCAACCTGTTCCAGTGCCTTACCACCTTCTGAGTAAAACATTTCTTCCTAATATCTAACTTGAATCTCCCCTCTTATTTTAAAGCCATTCCTCCTTGTCTCATCACTATTAAACAGTGTAAAAAGTCAGTCCCCCTCCTGCTAATAAGCTCTCCTCATGTACTGGAAGGCCACAGTGAGGTCTCCACAAAGCCTTCTATTCTCCAAGCTAAACATGCCCAGATCCCCCAGCCTTTTTTCATAAAAAAGGTGCTCCAGCCCTTTGATCATTTTTGCGCCCCTCCTCTGGACCCACTCCAACAGCTCTGCATCCTTCCTGTGTTGGACACTGCAGACCTGGGCACAATATGGGGCCTGACAAGGACAGAGCAGAGGGCCCTCTCCCTGTTGGCCATCCTTTTGATGCAGCCTAGGATACTGTTGGCCTTCTGAGCTGCAAGTGGATGCTGCTGGCTCATGTTTAGCTTCTCAAACACCAGGATCCCCAGGTCATTCTCTGTAGCTGTCTACTGAAACCAGTTCTTCCTTCCTATTTATCAGAGAGGGTCCACTGCCCTTTGCCTGCCTCTTCTGACCTTTGTATCTATAGAACCGTAGAATCCCTTCTTATTATTTCTAATATCTTTTGCTGAACATGGTTCCATCAGTGCCTTAGCTTTTTTGATCCTATCTCTGCACATCTGGACAGTATCCCCATATTCTTCCCAGGCCATACTTCCCTGCTTGCACCGTCTGTATTTTTCCTTCATTTCCCTCAGTTTAACCAACAGATCTCTGCTCAACCACACCAATTTTCTGCTTTCTCACTTCATTTCTTATGCTGAGAACAGAGAGCTCTTGTGCCCTCAGAAATATGTCCTTGAATAACTGCCAGCTCTGTTCCATTCCTATGTCCCTAAGGACAGTTTCCCAGAGGATTTCATTCAGTAATTCCTTAAACAGCTGGAAGTTTGTTCTCTTGAAGTTCAGGACTCTGACTCTGCTGTTTGTCAGGCCTGTGTTCCTCAAGGTCATGAACTCAAGCAGGCCATGATCATTAAAGTCCAAACTACCTCTTTAATTATCTCCTCCACACTGGTGAGCATCAAGGCCAGTAATGCTTCACCTCTGGTGATCTGTTCAACACTTGGACCAGGAATTTATCCTCCGTGGACACCAGAAATCTCCTGGATTGTTTGTAGCCCTCCTTGTTGCTTTTGCATCAGACATTCCCTCATCAGGATGAGAGCCTGTGAGCACGGCACTTCTTGTATCTAAAGCAAGATGACCTCATCCACATACTTCTCTTGATCAGATGGCCTGCATTAGTTTCTGGCCACCAGACGTATTTTGTTGGTCCAGTCCCTAATTTTCACACACAAGTGCTCCTCATGGCTGTATTTTAGAGGCAGATCTTCACAGTCTACCCGTATTTTAGTATAGAGGGCAACTCCTCTGCCTTGCCTATTCCTTCTAAAAGTCATGTTATGCTCAGTCATAGTATTCCAGTTGTGTGATTTGCCTCACCATGTTTCTGTGATAGCGATTAGGTCATAATTTCTAATTTCACCACAGTTTCCATCTCCTCCTGGTTATTTCCTATGCTGTGTGCATTGGTGCAGAGGCACTTCAGCTAGGCTATTGGCTGCATTACATTTTTTGAGGAGCTTTCCCAAATTCCTCTGGAACAAATGTGAGGTTTTCCACTTCTACCTTCTGAAGTGACAGCATTCGGTGTATCTTTTCTGTCACACGGCAGTATATCGCCTTCCCCCATCAAATATAATTTAAAGCTTTGGTAATAAGCCCAACCATTTTGCTGCCAGTATATTCTTGTTCCTACTGGTCAGTTACATCCTATTCAGTGTCAACATGCCTAGTCTCAAAGGCGAATCCAAGTTCATAGTACCAGAAACCCTGAACTTGATTCCATCCACACAGGCATTAATTCAATTGGTCTGTTATCCTCTTTCTGCTCAGGTCCCAGTCTCCAACCAGGAGAACTGAGAACACTGCCTGTGCTCCTGATCCCTACAACATCTTCCCAAGAGACATAAAGTCTTTTTTAATATTTTGTAATTTCCTAGTTAAAGACCCAGCTTGAAAGAGCAGACAATGTGTTGTTTGCACTAGCTGAATTCTTAGAGGATATTCTCTCTCACCCCCACAGTCTTTCTGAGTTAGGATGTTTCTGAAGTAAAATATATGAATAGCTAGCCATAATTTTTAGTAATGTCTTCAGAATCTGCTGAACAGTTATTCTTCAATGGTGCTGAGTGATCCTGGGAATCCTGATTTGTTCACAGTATTATTGCACAAATCTAAAAATTATATTTCTTCTATAGGATGTTACTTTGAAATGATCAAGTCTGTGCTTGAAATTTGCATTTTAATAGATTTTACCTAGGCTGCATTTAGCTTCTGAACATAGAGTTATTTATCAGTAGAATTTGTTTTTCTTCATAGCATTTAAAGTTATTTAGGTATAATATTACTCTTTTGAAATGAGTTCTAATGAGGACAGTAAGAAAGATTTGGAAATGTAACTCTAGCATATTTACCATGACTGAGTAACTTAACTGATGAGCTGGCAATGTGTTTACAGAACATATTCATCTAGAAAGAAATGTCATTATGACAATTTCAATTATTATATGCAATGTGTTTTCTAAGACGTGTTTTTAGGTTCTCTTTAGAATGTGATAGCAGAAAAAGAATTTTCTTTTTCAGAAATGCAGAGGGTCATGATTCTATATGACCTGTATATAACCTAAACAGTTACATATAGGTATCCCAGTCTTCATGAAAATTTAAGGGGAAGAAGAAGGAATAATGGTGGCACATAGGAGAGTGAAGAGATTCCTGAATATATGCTGTTGAGCAATCAGATGGACAGACTTACTTCTAGAACTAGTTTATTTTGTTTACACTAGGTATATATTCTCAGAGCTGAAGTGCGGGCTGCAGAGGGGGGAGGAGGGGGGTTATACCACTATAAACTGATACAGTAAACTGAACAAAAGCTGAGAGGGAGAGGAATGGAAATGTGTTAGGCAAATATCAAAACTGTGAAAGTGTATCTTGAAATCTTAGAAGTCTTAAAACTGGCACGTGAATAGCTTTCATCAAATGTAGATATAAAATGGCAACTAAGTAAGTATTGATCTGTTAAAATATCAGCAGTTGTGCCAGGTCTGGCTGGGTGGCAGTTAGCTTTCTTCCTGGCAGCCCATATGGTACTGTGCTTTGTGTTCCCAACAGAGCTCTGTTGATGACACACCAATGTTTTGTCTGTTGCTGAAGAGTTCCAAGACTTCCTCTCCCTCACTCCGAAAACACATACAGCATCTTGGCAAGAGGTTGGGAAACATGTCACCCAAGCTGAATGAAGAGCTATTCCATACATGTAACATCATGCTCAGCAATAAAAACTCCAGAGAAAGAAGGAGGAAAGAGGGAACATTTGTAGCTATGGCATTGGTCTTCTTCTTACATGTGCTGAGAAAGAAAACCATTAATGTTAGTTCAGATAAATTCCAGTGGTCTTTGCTGTAATCTGCTGTCCTCTGAATTCTTTCTCTGTTGAAGCGTTTACTATAACATGAGAAATCATTTGACTGTGCATGCTACAGAGAAATAAGTTAAGCATATATTTTTCTATTTGTAACTGACTGGACTTTCCCATTATTACTTTAATTACCCCTCAAGCAATTTTCCAACGTGTGATCGCATGCAGGTCAGTGTTCTGTGAGTCCTTCAACATGACAATTCTTGGAATAATTATCCTGTCATCACACCTTGATTCATTGTTATGTACTTTCTCAGGCTTGTAGGCTTTCTCACATTTGCTTAGCAACCAGATCACACATCTCTGATACTTATTATTCAAGTAATCACCCTCCACAGTACATAGATGCATCAATTAAAGCTTTACAAAGAAGTATATTGTTCTGTGTAGAATCCTCAGGTGTCAGGAATTAAAAATTGATTTTAAATAGTGCCGGCCTTCTTCAGATGGCCAATCTGGGTTTATATTAAACAAACATTCATGCTAACATTCTAAACAAAAAAGTGGTAGGTCATGATCAACAGGAAATTGAAGAAAAAATTATATATTTTTTTTAAAATGTTCAGTCTTTTGTAGAGACTTATCAATATAAATGCAGCTCTGAAATGTCGAAGGACTGAACATCTTTTTTAGATATGTTTTTTTCAGATGAAAATCAATTTTGTACCTCCATTATTGACTTACCTATCTTCTTTGTAAACATTTTCTGGCTAATTTTCAGATTTGGGTAAATTTCACAGCAAATTATTATTAGAATGTGACTTGAGTACCGAGAAGCTGTCAAGATGGTTCAGTGATTTAATGTTGGCATCCTGCAGCTCTGACTGTAATCAGCAGATGCTCTGGCATTACCATAAATGTTTTCTCTGACAAAAAAGAGATTTTTCCTGTTTGGAGTCTGCTGTTTCTGATTAAATTTGGTTTGGCTTCTTTTGCATAATTAATATACCATGATGATCTCTAACCTTTTGTTTTTAGTATCACCTTTTGAGCTAGGCACATTTGCAAGGCTGCTTTGTAAGTCAAAATAGACAAAGGAATACCAGTCCATATGTAAAAATCTTTTTTTTTTTTTTTTTTTTTTGG
>PPHD01018249.1:0-14643 GCA_002909625.1 Bambusicola thoracicus
TTTTTTTTTTTTTATTATAATTTGTTTCTCCATTATCTCTGCTTGTATTCCATTATTGCCAGCACTATAAAGCCCATTTGACTGTAGGTAATGTGATTAGCAGAAATTGATCCTCCTCTTTTTATCAGGCCATGTTTTAATCCTTCTTTAGTAATTTTATTGAAGTCCTTATTTCTAATGAAATAAAGAACTGAGATAAACAGTCACTGAGTTTTATGGAGCACACAGTCTGGCAAAAATCTATTACAGATTTCTTAATCTACACTATATCCTTAAAGTTTTCAGCTAAGGTGTGTTGTGTTATGAGGCAGATAGTTCTTAGGTTTGCAGATATTAGGTATGAAGGTTCCTTAGATATGTTTTTGTATTACATCTATGAGCAGTGCTGAAAACTCTGGTTGTGTTTGTGGTGCGCAAATGCTTCCACCTCCAGATTCCACACAATAACTATAAAGTCCATGAAAAACAGAGAAAGTAATTGTTCATCAGCTGTGATGTGGCCTAATGACTGGGTGTGCACATATTCTATAACAGTATGTCAAAAGGGATTGAGGCAAAGCTGCATCATGCTATACCACAACGGACTAGAAGCATGCAGTCAGTTCTGATAGAAATCATCTCACATAACTTTGCTGATGAAGGTAGAACAAAACTGTTTGCATTTCTGAAGATTTTTTCTCCTTTTGATCCTTTTTATCCTTTAGGTGGATGGACAGAGAAGGTTTAGTTTCACCTTTCTGGGGAAAACTGAACTAGCAGGTGCGTAAGTGGGACATGGTGTGGGAAAGTTGTCCTCCTGTGGCATGACAATTGTAAGAATGTTGGTGTATTTTTTTCCAATGGAGAAAGTCTTAAGCAAAAATTCTAAGTACAATTTAGAAAAAAAAAAAAAAATTCCTTTAGTTTAGAGTACTAAAGGTAGTGACCTTTGAAGAAGAATATCATTATTCAGATAGTGTTAAGGATACACCTTATATTCTTAAATCTACTTATATCTGCCACTTTCCTTTCTTAAGAATGAATAAAAGTGACACGTATTGTTACAGGCAACTGGAAAAATCCAGGCAAAAAAAATGACTTGTGATTACCACAGTGTGACCAGTCAAAAAAATGAATAATGCAGATTCACCATATTTCTCCTGGCTGCTATCAGGAAATGCAGATATCCCAATGATTCCACCAAACATTTTCATGTTTTTTTTCTCAACACCTAAATTTTGATGTTTTTAAGGACTCTCAAAGCAAGCCAGCACAGCTACTGAACTGGTAGAATTGTTTATCTATGAATGTGAAGATTATCTGCACAAGAAACACAAGAAGAGTTATCCCAAGGAAATATTGGGAATACCAACAAATGTTTCTTGAAGCATTGCTCTGGTACCTTGGCCTCTCTAGGAATAAGCGGAATGCATAGAGTTCAGAGCAGCAATTCTTATAAGGATACTGTGTTTTAAGCATTAATCACCAGTCAGGTAAGACAAAAGAATATTTAGACAAAAAAAAAAAAAAAAAAAAAAAATCGGTGTGTACGTTTATTTCACTATGCAACAAGGGCAGACTACATCAATAAAGCTATAAAGACATTGTGTTAAGAAGTGAAGAAATATAATGAATACAAAATGGGGGGGAATCCGTTCCTGGTGAATGCTTTTGTCTGTAGATCAGTCATGAATTGGGGATATATTTGGAGGATGTGGTTATTGACATTTGCTTGTGCTGTGTTGTACATGAAGTAAAATGAATATTGTTTTCCTGTTTTCACAATTGGAACAATAACAGTGAAAAGAAATATACTCTTGAGAGAGTTTGAAGTAGGAATTACCTCATCAACTGCTTCTCATTGAGGCTTTCAGTCTCAGGATTCAGCAGTGGTCTCTAGAAGAAAGCTAGCACTGTACTCCATCCAAAAGGAATAGGACACTGGGATAGCTGAAATACAAATATACTGCTAAAGGTAATATCTCTCTGTGATTTTTTTCTGTGGAAAATAGATGTTCCTTTTTCTGCTCATCTCAGCACCCTTCATCCAGACTTCTCATCCTGACCAATTAATCTTCCTTGGGGTCTTAAGCAATACAGATTCATATTTATTTAACTAAATATAAAGTACAGAACTATGTTTTTAGTGATACAAGGTTACCTCATCCCAAAGGGACCTCCAGAAGATATTGTACCTTAAAAGACAGAAGACACAATTCACCACTCAGGGATCTGGTGCAGAGGAGATGCATGCTTCTGTGGATTTTCATGGTCACTGGTTTGCTTCACAAGAGAATGCAAAGAAGCAGATAGCATAAATAATTTCCCTTCTCTCCACCTTATAGGGTGGATACATACACATGTATCCATATCCTTTGATAAACTGGCACTGAGATATGCTTTTACTCTTAAATACACAGGACTACATCCTATTTTACTTGGATTTTCCTGAAAATGTGTGCAGAAAAGCTACTCTCCTCTTACTCAGAAACTGCCTAAGTGTCACCTGCAGAAAACCTTAGGTTATCAGCTTGTCAATTACAAAATTATGGGAAGTCAATAGAAGTCAAAATAGAGGTCAGTAGGTCAATTAGAAGTCAATACTGCCATATAAATGCATTAGAAAACAGCTTTCCTGTGCAGTTTAGCCAATACGAATTTATTTTTTCCCATAAGAATTGTCCATTACATATACTTAAGAAACTCTTAACTCCTATAGTTTTTGTTTTGTTGGTTTTTGTTGTTGTTGTTGTTGTTGTTTTTGTTTGTTTGTTTTTTTGCCAAGCCTGTCTAGGGTTGAATCTTACTGATGGAGAACAATTACCACAGGAAGATTAAGATACCTGATGGTGGCACAATTTCTCCCTCCTGGACTGTTCTATCTGCTCAGGTTTCAGGGATCAGATGCCAGGATGAACTTTCAACCTGAGGAATGTGACAAGTGAAAGAATGGCTTCTGACAGCAGCAGCTTTCAAATTGAAAAAGAACCTCTCAGTAAGAAAGATGAAAATAGGAAAAAAAAAAAAAAAAAAAAAAAAAAAAGGAAGAGAAGGATAATCCTTAAACTCAGATTCAGTAAAGTTCACAGGAATCAGTGACAGGCAGATAATTAATCAGGAAGTCTCTTGCAAAGGGAAATGAGGATGGCATTGCCAGTCCTGTGGATATAATCCTTTCTGATAATGGCTTGAGGTTACTTTGGAGAAATTTTTATATGGAAAGAAAACATTAAAAAAAAAACAAACAAACCATAGACATACATTCAAATCAAAACCGACTTCTAAAAATTAAGCTTGTTTTTTAGATAGAAAATCATTTCAAGGTTAAAATGCTGAGAGACAATTAAAGGGGTGGAAATATTTTAATAACAGTCGTCTTCACAGGCTTAAAATAGCAAGTTGTTTCTTCCCCTAATAAGCCTGGTCTGTGTTTCACATATGGGATTTTCAGGCAGTAAAACTTCCATGCTAGAAACACTTTAAAGTAATCACTTCTTAAAAATCCTGGTCTTCCATCAAATTGCTTAATCAGATTTTTTTAAGGTTAATAGATTATCTATTTTAATCCTGTACTAGTCACAGAGGATCTTACCTTGCAACCTGCAGCAAAGGAGTATGCCTAAAAACTCACAAAAGTCAGTTGATTATTTCCTCAGACTCCAAATCAAGATCTCTCTCTTTTTGTTTTCTAAAGTCTTGAAATAATAATGAAATTATGTAGAAATACTAGAATAACTTATCTGCATTTATATTTATAACCAGCCAACATAATTAGGTACTTTTCTGAGTCGGTTGTTATTTACTTAACACAGCATAATTACTTAAACACATTATAATGAGAGCTTTTTGAATAACCTGTTTCAAACTTGTAAGAATTCTTTTTATTTTCATTAATGAGTTCACTGGTGATTTATTTTCTTAAGTCTATTTACAAACCATCATTAATAGTATATAAAAATGTGTTAAATTGTAATATAGAAAATAGAAATAATTCCAGGGAAAGCACTTGACATTGATTCATTACATAGACATGCATCCTTGGTTCTCTGGGCATAACAAATATTGACTGTCATCATGGAATAGATTAATTCTATAGTGTTAAGAGAACTTCCACATGTAGCATCATGGACCATTGACTGTCTAATGTGAATGTCATAGTGTTTTATTGCTTGAACATTGTGGACTTGAGCCATAGCTCACTGAAATACACCGAAAGACATTTAATGTCTTATGTGAGCTTTGAGTTCAACTTCATATTTTCACAATTTGTTTTTTTTTCCTCTCCTAAATGAGACTCAAGGTCAGTAGGAGTCAGTGAAATGTTCTTATGTCAGGAAGAACACCTTTCCCAATGGATAGAAGTGATATGGTTTTCACTGCATTGAACAGCGAAAAACACAACAGAGGAGAGGACAGAGTGGTTACAGGATATCTATAGGCTCTGAGGGACTGATTTCAAATCTGCTCTGCCTTGGCCTTACTGGGTTACCTTAGGCAAATAATTTATTGCAACATAAGTAGAACACTTTTTAGTTCTCTTAACCTTCTACTGTTACAAAAGCAAGGCAGAGAAACCTTACTCGACCTTTTTAGTACCAGGTTCCCAAAAATGTCCAAGGTTACCCCCATTTCTGGAGTTGGGCAGTTAAGATTTACTTGACAGAAAAAGTAGACTGATACCAATTTCTAGATAAAACATTATCTTAATAGTTTTCTAGGGAGAATTGTGAGAAGAATTACACTATAAATCCGTGGAGGGACTATTTGGTAGCCTGTCATTATACTTAGTGGAGATTTAATCAGAATATTGAAGTCCAGGTCAGTGTGTACCTATGCTGACATGGCACAATTACCCTAGATTTCAATGACTTTGAACATGAATTTGAAGTGACTTAGTCAGGTGCAGTTGCCTGCTCTGGAAACATCCATTTTTTATTTTATTCAGTACAGCAGAACTAATTCATAAAATTTTACTGAGTTCCAAGAGCACAAGATCAGAACCTGAGTGGAGCTCTACTGGATTTTTTACTGACCACACAGAAACCACTTACTCATGAGAGACTTTCATGTTATTCAGCACGTTAGACAACAGTGTATTAATTCATGTATGGCAGAAGCATGATGATGATATATGTTAGCTCTGCTGCTGGACCATGGTGCTGCCCATGAAACTTGAAGTCACTGATTATCTAGGCCATAGGATGTTTAGAAAGCAGCTCTTCACACTGGGGCCTCAATCCCTTGGTTATAGTGGGGCATAAATATTAACAGACAAAATCCCAGTGCTGTAAGACAGTAATTGGTATTTTTTATTTTTTTTTTTAACTGACTTCTGTGCCCAGGTTATATTTTTTAGGTATTTTAGATATAAAAAATAGTATCGGTACTGGCAAAGTTATGCACATTCTACCTTCAAGGTAATAACAAAGGAAACAGATCTGGACTGTAAAATCTCTGAAGTAGACCTGAAGTAGATCTGCTATGGAAATTTGTTTCTAGATATTAAGTAATAAAGGAGGATGCTTTGTTATATGGTGTAAGTGCAGGTCATCTTCTCGTCTTCATCTGCTAACTACTAGAAGAGTAGTTAGCAGACATGGAGCTTGTCATTATAGAATTGCTTTAAAAATGTCATCTGTCATTTCCTCTGGATCTGCAAAGAGAACATTTCTCCTCCAGAAGCACAGCTGAACTCCAGTAGGGCAGCAGTGTTCTTTAACTCATTGACGACATAATCATGCCGAGTCCTGTCACAGTTTAGTCATTGTTGATTGTTATTCTGTCTTCCCCTCTGCTTTCACCTCACATGCCATTTACTCCTGGTTGCCATGGAGATGCAACACAGTATTAGTCTAACTTTAGATTAGCCTTGTAACCTTGCATACTTTAAAATTATTTATGTTTCTTAGCAACTCTGCTGAACATCTACATCTTTCAGCTATTCTGTACTGGAAGATTAAGTTTACAGTCCCAGAGCATAGGTGATGCAAGGAGTCTGTGGCAAGGGAGAAGATGATGCCTTGCCTACAGGTGTGTAATCCTTATCTTTTCTTCCAGGTTTCATAAAAGCATAGAATCCTTAGAGTTGGAAGAGAGATTTAAAGTCATCTAGTCCAACTCCCCTGCAATGAAGAGGGACATACACAGCTAGACCAGGTTGCCCAGGGCCTGATCCAGCTTCGTCTTGAACGTTTCAGGGATGGGGCATCAATCACATCTCTGGGCAACCTGTTCCAGTGCCTCACCACCCTCACTGTAAAAGATTTTTTCCTTATATCTAACCTAAATCTATCCCCTTTCAACTTGAAACCATCTTCCCCTTTTCTATCAAAACAGATCCTGATAAAGACTGTTAAATGAGAATTAAGAGAATTCTTACGTAAATAGGTCTTATAAGGATTTGCATTGCAACAGACTTCCTTTGCAGGAAAACATGAAAAAATACAATGTTGAGAAATATGAAAAAATTCTTGAAATAAAAATCAAAATTTGATGAAAATGTAGCTTGACTATCCCTTCCTGTACCAAAGTAGAGCTGAACCTCAAATGTGTGTTCAGCTGTTATCTAATCAAGAAGACTGCATAGGTTGTTAGACAGTCTAGGGCACCGAATGTAAACTGTTCCTTGATATAACAACATAATAGTCAACAGAAGAATCAATTTTAATGATTCAGTGTCACAGAAGTTACTGTCTGAAGGGAAAAAAGAAGGTGAAATTCTCTACATAGCAGTGTCCATTAATCTCTACCTGCTACAAACCTCAGCACTCCTGGTGTTACAGAAGAGATTTGTAATGACAAAGTTGCAGCAGAGAAGTCTGAGTAAGTCCCCCATACAAGACGTACATATAACAGTGATTCTCAAGACCAGCATTCTCCATCTATTTTCTAACAACTCATTTATGGGAGGTAGTATAAATGGCTTTGTCCATTCAGTTAAGCCTCTTCAGGGTTGCATGGGAATTCAGATATTTAAAGGCAATGCAAACTTAAAATGTGAACAACAAAGTTTTACCTATCTCTGTTTTTGCATTGTGTAAACATTCCTAAGGCTAACACAATACAGCAACTTTAGGAAAAAAACAGTTTCTAAAACAATTCAGACAAAGTAACCTTAAAGGGAACCAAGTGGGAATAAATTTAATGCATTTACATCTAGCACACCCTATCTGTCATGTCTCATTTAGTTTCCTGTTAGTCCAATATTTTCCTCTTCTATCTACCCAGTGTTTTGTTTTGCAATGTGAAAAAAAGGGAAACAAAATGCTGACAGAGCAGCCTCCCCATTTGGCACTCCAGACTTCTGTCTAATGGAGGAAGCTATGTCAGAGGATGCCCTGAGGGACAGAAACAGATAGCAGTTCTGCTGCTCTCTTCTTTTCTGAGGAACAGTTGGGATAATTTCTGAAGTACTGCTTCTACAGTGAAACCCACTGTAAAGTATTTTCAGTTTCACTTATAACAGTGATGGAATCAAGCCAGTTTTACCTTCTTCTCATAGACTGTCATGTAGCATTAGATGGGGATCAGTTCTAGTTAAATGGAGATCAAAAAACACAATCCTGAATTTCAGACCGTAGGCTTCACTCAAGGTAATGAATTTAATGTAACTTTACCATCTGATCCTCATGTTTAGACTACAGCAAGATACTTATGTCTACACACCCTTTCTCCCAAACCAAGAAATGAAACCAGACTATTCTGACAATCAGCTGTACTGGTAAAGATCATTACCAATAGTGAATTTCAGAGAAAAAATTTCTCTGACTGAAAGAAGTCCAGAAAAAGCAAGTTCTGCTCAAAACACCGTCCAGAACTAAGGTGAGTTGTACTACGGATGGGAGTGCTCTGTAGGTTTTGGAGGAAGAACTGAACTAGTTGCTTAGTTTTACACTTGGCATGGATTGGGAACATAAATGCAAATCAAGGAGATTTTAAGAAATGGGCTGAATTTTTTAACAGGTTGGGATGGCATTTGGTTTTAGTGTGCTGTACCTAACACAAAGTGGCTCAGTCCTAAAACCATCACCCTCAGTGAAATACTGCTCTTGATACTGGTAAGAGTTGCAGTTGACCAAAGTCTAAATTAAAGAAAGGATAAGACTGAAATATGAAAAATATGGAAGGGCTTAAAACTGCTGATTAAATATCCAAAGTTTTAATATCTTATTCTTATAGAGGTCTAAATTTACCTATTTCAATTAAAGAACATGTCTTTGGTTCTCAATCATATTACACATGGCATATAAAAAAAAGCTTATTATTGCTTAGTTATTACCAGTCAGTGAAAAATCTCATTCTCATAAGAGATGATCCAGAAAAGTATGCAACTGAAGTAATAAAAATTTCACCTAAAATCTTACTGAATACCATTCTGATAGATGAGATTGCTCATGCAACCTTTTCCTGTAAAGGAGATTTAATTTACTGTTTTAGTTCATTAATTGTTCCACATTTGTATTTACTGGAAGTTTCTGAAATTCCCCTGAGGTAGATAGGATTGTAATACCAAATCTGAATATTGAGCAATATATACCTACAGAAAGACAGACAGAAGCCCACATTTATTCTTTCTCTCCCTTCATGGATTTCCACAGTGTGAGTCTCAGAGAAAATGTACTCTGATGTTATGTGACTGGGACGCAGGCATCGAAGTAAAGGATGTCTTAACCAACAGCAGTGTTGATATAATTGAGAATCCATCTGATAAGTGTGAAGGACTTATAACTATACCTCAGAACAGCATTTTCTTTTCCCCCAGAGGAATTATTATCAATAGGTTGGCTGAAGTGCAACCTAATTCAGTCAAGTCTGAACCAAATTTGAAAGATCCTGGACAAATCTCTGGTTTATCCAACACCTCTTACAACTGAGTATACCGTTAGTATGACCCCAGCTGCTTTCAGTTCAGCATCTAAGAGACTGAGAACATCCATATATTTATAGACAATTTGTATCAGTCTTGAAAACAGTAGACAGAGCAGAGACAGAAGAGCCAATCCACACTAGAATTATTTAACACCTGGACTATTTCATACTCAACACTGAGCCCTTGTCAGCTCTAATGATACAGAGCTAAAAGCCATTAGAAGTGGTGATAATAAGTAGCAAGTCTATGGAAATCAAAGCAAATAGGTGCACGGCATCAAAATAAATGAATCAGATTCAGCTTGTTCTGAAGCTATATCACAGCAAGATTTACAATGCAAATGAAAATCATTTGAGCCACTTCCCATCATAGAATTTTATTTTCAAGTGGACTAGGCTGAGGTAGATAGACATTACTTCAGAAAACTACTTTCCATGGTAATACTTCCCCACTGTTATAGGTAAAATAAATCAAAGTACTGTTCTCTGAACCTTACTCCTACTGTCAGGAACACAACCAACTATTTATCTTTGCAGGAAACCACTTACTTTCTAAATGACTGCCATTCTATTTATATATAAAGTCTGCTTCGTAAATGAAAAATTTATTCATTTCTCAGAAAAGGGTCAGCACTTCTAGGCACAAGTTCCATCTACTGTCAGATCCATTATATCAGCTAATGGTTAAAGACAGATGGGCAATGATTTTATTTCAGGAAACCTTGTCTGGCTCACTACAGTATAAGAAAATATTCTATTAATGTCCATGAAAATTAGCATTTCAGATCTGTTTTGAAGGCTGCTAATCCCTAGAAGGCATTTGTCTTTGCAGTATTTTTAACCTGGAATATATTTCAGGTTTGATCCAAGCCCTGCGAGACACAACTCTCAGTAGTATGTACAGAAGTCCTTGGCTAGTAACTTCAGGCACCACCTTGTAGAAGCTTGGAACTCTTTCATCTATATGAAAACTGTGAAGTTACCTAAGAACTTGGAAAAATCCCACTGTCCCAGTCTGCCTTCATAGCAACTTGTGTCAGTGCTGAGCTACTCACACAACATAGAACCTCTTGTTCTGTGTCCCCATTTGTGTTCACTGCCTCTTGTTCTGGCACTGGGTACCACTGAAAAGAGGTTAGCTCTGTCTCTTTGTATCCTCTCTTCAGATATTTATAGATACTGATTAGATTACCCCGAGACTCCTCTTCTCCATGAATAAGAGTCCCACCTCTCTCAGACTCTCCTCACAGAAGTGCTACAGTTGCTTCAACGTCTCCATGGCCCTTTGTTAGACTCTTTTCAGTATGTCCATGTGTCTCTCATACTGGGGATCCCAGCATTGGACACAGATCTTCAGGTGTGGCCTTACCAGCGCTGAGTGGAGGAGAACGTTCAATTGACTTGCTGGTGACATTTTACTTAATGCAGCCCAATCTACCATCAGATTTCTTAGCAGCAAGGGCACAATGTTGACTCATGTTCAAATTTATGTCCTTCAAGACACCCAGGTGCTTTTCTTCAGAGCTGCTTCCCAGCTGGGTGGCCCACAGCACATATGGTGCCTGGAGTCTTCCCTCTCCACCTGCAGCTCACTGCAGTCTCCTTGTTGACCTCCATGAGGTTCCCATCAGCTCACCTCTCTATCCTGTTGAGGTCCATCTGCATGTTGTCATGTCTCTCTGAGTGAGTAAGCCAGCCACTCCCCCCAGGTTTTTATCATATGGGGATTTACTGCAGGTGTACTCTGCTCCACCAGCCAGACCATTAATGAAGATGTTAAACAGGGCTGTACCCAGTACATGATGAACTAAAGCTCGAACAGTCTCAGCTGATGTGTTATGGGATGCTTGCAGTACCACTAATACAGACATTGATTTCATTCATTCAGTTATCTCTGAAAATCTTACCCCTCTTTGAGACCCCATTATTTCAGAGTGTGAATGGCCTTTTCTAATGCAGTTTACCTTGAGTAGATTCTCTAGGGGCAGTGAATTCTCCATGCAGTGGAAAACAGTGCAGACATCCCAACACTACCTTAAGGCCAGGAAGATCTATAAACTAATCAGCCTACCTCTGTGTCTGAAATAATTAGTTCTGATGAAGAGCAGCACCTGCTTCTTTGTGTACATCACCACACTGCACTGACCTGCTCTTAGACCTGAGCCAGTGCTTCATGTATGGTCTTTATCTGCCTTACTCTTCTGGGATAGTGTCTCTCATTAGCTGCTACAGTGATGACAAACACCGTACCTGACTTAAGTTGAGCTATAACAAATGCCTATCAAATAGCTCCTGCCTCCCTGCAGCTGCAGTAACTTAGAGTGAGAATTCACAGTGGGCTTTGTCCTGAGAAGCACCAACTTTGAGCATTCTCAAGTGAGAAGAGGGGATTTATCATATACACACATATACACATGCACCAAATTCACATGAAGGGAGAGGAGACTCCTTTCCTACAGGGTGACTGCACTGCAGTGCTTTAATTTCCTAAAGTTCCTATTAAAATGCTGCAGTAATTAATCTCAATCAAACTTACAGAACATTTCTTATTAGCATGCCATTATTTTTGTCTCATGTTGTTTTTGATGTCACATTCATTACATTCCTCACTTCACTCTACAAACACTTTCCATGTTCTTGTAGGCCGTTCTGCACCCCTTAATTGGATGTAGTTGTCAGCAATTTCTTCAGCTTTCCTTGAAACCCTTCTATTTATCTTGATATCAAATTGTGTGTATGCCTTTATTAGATATTAGTGCTCAAAAACTAAAGTCAAGCTTCTCAGCTCTTGCAAACATTTTCCCATTTTATCATTTCACTCTATTAAATTGTCCCTACTTATCTTCACATCACAATGCTTGATTTCTATTTAATTATTGATACTGGTAGATGTAAGCTATATTTTTCCTTTGTTTATGTGATGTTGAATTGAAAATACGCTGCTTCACTTTTAATTAGTCATTTCTTCACTTGGTCATAAAAATGCTAGGAGAAAATGCCTGATCTGTAATGCCAGGTCGTGTTCTGTGGCTGCTGTTTTGTTTTTAGATAAATTTTTGGGCAGCTGATAGGTCTTACAAAACTTGAATAGTTACACAAGGTATACTGCATTTGAACAGTGGCTGATTGCTGGAGTCTGACCCAGAATGGCCTTGAAACTCTCAGAGGTTTGTGGTATGAATAGGTATTTCACTGAGATATGCAAATGGCAATGAAGCATATTTTTCTTGTGACGGATGCCTTAGAAATAGACACAGAACTGCATAATGAAACTGTGAATATAAACATGTGACTTGCCCTTCACATATGTGGTGCTTTGTTAGGTACTAACAGCAGCCAACCCACAGACAGCAACTCAAGTTCTTGGTGTTCTTTTTTTGCCTGAGTTGCTGGCTCAGATCTATATAACGCACATTTAGAAGAAAGAAAAAAAAAAAGTCAATCAAAGCCAATATCTATTCAAAGTCACTGAATCATGCACTTTAAAAGTTACTAAAAATACTTTTTATGGCTGCCTTGAACTCTGCTTCCACCTCCAATTCACAGATGCTCTTAGAAGAAACATGGAGCTTGTTTGGAAGTGTTACACAACACTTAATCGCCAAACAGAATGGGGCAATATGGAAGAAAGGTGAAATAGTAGCAGGAAAGAATGTAAATACCACTGTGAAATAAAAGGCAAAATAAACAAATAAAACCATCCAGTGGATAAATGACAGCCTGTTAACATTCATTTCAGCTTTTATTTTTCTTTTATGCCTCTTTTATTTCAAAGTAGACCTGGAACATTTCATTGCTATAAGTCAGGACAACAATGCAGGACAATTGTTTGAATTGATACCAGTCTCCAAATTGGATATAGAAGTGCTAAAAAGCCTGAATGCTAACAGTTCTCTCTTTGGTAATGGCACATATGCAAATGCCACAACGCTTTCACAGCATTAATGATTTAACTTTTCTTTATCATCATGCAAGTCTCTGAAGGATTACTGTTGCCCTGTTCAAGTGGGAAAATGAAGAATTAGAGATTAAGTCTTACAGGAGATATGCAAAACAGCTGGGAACAGTGTAGATCTTCTCTTGTTCCAAATTAAAACATCTCAGTGTAGGTGATCATACACAGAGGTTAAACTCTAAAAGTCTTGAGTAAATATGGGTTCCTTGTGTCATTTGTGATTTTATAGGCTGTCTCAGCTCCAAAAAAGGATAAGTTACTGTGGCAAGAGATCTCCGAGACCCCTTATGGTGTGGCAAAAGAGGCGTGGGCTCCTTTGCTGGTGCAGAACAAATGATGTTTATTTTAGGTGCTTACCACCTTATATATCCATGCAACAACAACTGATTACTTGTAGAAGCCAGTCACCTTGTGTCTCACTCAAGTTATTACTCAGCTTTTTACTCATTAACAAGATAATGACTTTCTTTATTCCACAAGGTATCTACAGGTCTTAGGAGAGCTCTAATCCTCTTCTATCTGAGAGCATCTTAGTCATCACTCACTGTTTATTTTTCAGCAAATAAATTGTGACATATATGCCTGCCTGTGATCTGGAGTATGGCCTCCAATGGAGATCAGTGTCTACAGATGGTGAAGGTCACCTTCAGGTAGACACTTAGTGCAGAGCCTAGCTGCCCTGGTATGTGCTGATAGATGGAATGCATGAGGATGCCAAGTACAATCCACGTGGTGATGGTGTATGTGAGGCTAGATCTACGGGGGATGGGAGATGCATACTCTTCTAGGGAAACAATGAGAAGCCAGCCAGGAAAGCCTGCAGTGACTCCAGGAACACTGAAAACATGTGGTCTGGCATCTTCATTGAATCTTCCATCTTCACTGAATCTTCCATCTTCACTGACCACACTTGAGTAGAACTATGGTAAATATCTCCTAGTTGGCATGTAAAGTCAATCTCAAACCAATCCAACCCTTTGTGTCAGCTGCGGGCAGAGTAGAAAATCATCACTTCAGCTTAGTTACACCACTGAATTGGCAAAGGCCCAATATTAATCTTGTTGAAAGAACGAAAAACAGGACTGCGAAGAATTTCCTCAATACATGTGCCTTGGATGACAGAGCTCCACGGTACCGTGTTTGGTTTGTGGAGTGGGGTTATCTTCCTAGAATCACATGTGTAATAACTTGTTCTGAGGTGAGTCTACAGATTCTGAGTCTTTCTCAGCTTCTGTTTCTGTTAGCTGATATCTCAGGTTTAGTATTTATGCACTGAATTATATGGCATGTCTCCAAATCTCATAGCCTGCAGCAGAAAAACAATTCAAATCGGAGTTTTCACTTCAGTGCACTTATGTACTTTCTATTCTTGAACAGCTTTTGATGCGTCAAGAAGTGTGTACTCTCTAAAATCTTATTTAACAGAAGGGAGAGTATATCATTTAGGCTTCACTTTACCTTTTATTGGACATAGAAATACTATCTCCTACATTTCTTTGTCAGTATTTCTGTTCCTATAGAAAACAAAATCTATTTAAAACATAATAACATGCTGAAATTACGCTGAATTTAGTCATGAAAATCTTAATAAAGAGGCACAACAATTCACTTCTTTTAACTGCAGAGTTCTGTCCAATATTTCTGAGTAATCATCACCAATTTTGGCACCTGATAGATTGCTCAGATATTGTATATTGGGAAGTTTCATTTATTCTCTATTCTCTCCATGAATCCTCAGCCTGTGTTAGCACAAGCATCCCACACATCCCTGACTGTGGAAATGAGGCAGGCACACGTGGTATGAACAGAAAAAAGCTTTATTTCCATTCTGTCCTTCATGG
>PPHD01018251.1:3419-14642 GCA_002909625.1 Bambusicola thoracicus
AAAAAAAAAAAAAAAAAAAAGGGCTCACATCAGGCTGATGTTCAGTCAGTAGTGGCATTCCCCAGGGCTCTTTTTTTTTTTAATAGGGCAAATTCTCCTTTATATTTTCATAAAGGACTTGGATGTAGGATCTAGAAGGTATTTTGATCAGACTTGTTGTGGACAGGCCTTGCGGAGAGACCTAGACAAATTAGAGATCTGAGCAATCACCAGCTCCATGAAGTTTTGCAATAGCAAGTGATGGATTCTGCACCTAGGAAAGGGCAATCCTGGCTAAACATACAGGCTTGTTTCCCTTCCCTGACTCTCACCTCACCTTTGCCTGGACCTACCTCTTTTGCCAGAAGTTCAGATACTCAGACCCCTCAAGGTTCAGAACAATGCAACAACTCAGTGGAATCCTGTCTGTTTGTCCTTTGCTGGTTGACCAAGTAGAAGAAAGGTAACGCTGCACATTGAGTCATACACATCCCACTGAGGAGTGTGGAATAGGAAAATAGAAGTGGACAACATTCCTGCTTCCAGCTGCAGGAAGTTATTAAGTTATTATAGTGTTACACTACTCAATCCATATCTGAGGACACCATGGACAAATGCTGTCAAACCATCTGAGCTCTCAAGCAATACTCTGTGAGGCATTTTTACACAGATTTGTAATCCACTATTATATTAACCACCTACATGCTTTCATTTGTTAAGGTGTAAGATAAAATTTAAGAACTCAACATCTGGATCCAAGCTTTATCACTTGGAAATATTATCAGGGAAAACTGGAAAACTACAGTACAGATCTAAGGTCAGAGTATAAGCTGCTATAGCTCATGCAGTATTGCTTTCTGGATGAAAGCTTATTAAAAAACTAAATAAAATCAAAGTAAGATGCACAACAAAATGAATAAAATTAAGTTACCTGAATCTTAGAATTTTTTCATGAAAGTATTTTCATGCGAAAATACTGTACAGATCATTTATATCTGGAAGGGTGTGAAAGTCAGATTAATATGTTCACCACTATCTTTCAGAATGGTAGGGAAGCTACAGTGAACAAATAAAGGGTGCTTGGAGTTTGGTTCTATGAAATCTTGAATGATTTCAAGATAGGAGAGGATGGCAGAAGACTTAGAGAAGAAAAGGAAAGAAAGGACATAAAAATACACTGTTGGCTTGACATCGAATTTTAGCCAGTATCAAACCAGTATTTTCTGTTTCACACTGAAGAAAGAGCTCAGCTTTCTCCAGATGAAGGACTGGACATAACCAAAATGTCATTTTTCAAGCAAAAGCAGCATCACCACAATCTGTCTGAATGAGATCACCTCTACAACAGAGAGTAAATCCTGTGTGCACTGAAACTATCTGTGTTCCCTGAACAATCTCAGCATCAAAGGACTAAGCTACATTTACAGAGAGATAGCCCTTGTGTAGGAAAATCCTTCACATTTATCACTACATGTAAAGAATTGTGGAAATTACAAATATATAGAATTTCATTACGTACAGTGAATTGGAGTATAATTTGAACACCCAGTGCCTGAAAAAATAAAAGATAATGCAGGGAAGTCTATGAAATGTTGTCACAGTGCATAAAAATGGGAAGCACCTGTTTCTTCTGGCACAAAGCACTGAAATGGATATTGCAGCCACTTCAGGATTATGATTTTTTTTCCACAGTTTAATGTTAAAGGGGATGACAACAACATAGCTAAGTGTGTTCTGTGAGTCTTATAAAAAACCTGCAGATAGCTAGAAAAAAGAACTTTCTTCCTTTGGATAAGACAATAGCTTATAGTAAGCTTGAGGTGAAGCAGTGAGGTCTGCACAGAACAGGTGCTAATAAGTGAGGTGTTTTATTTAAGGCTAGAGGAATTTTCACCTTTATGGATCTTCCGGTATTTCTCATTGGTCAGCTGTAGGGGAACAATAACAGAACTGCTACACAGCATCTCCCATCTACAGCATCTCCCAAATGTAGAAGATAATAGCTGGAGGAGTATCTCAAGAGCACTGCTTACTTCATGTGAGCTATTCATTATTAGACAGAAAAGTGCAAAATCAACTTTTCATTTGTTCAGGTGTGATACCAAACCAGTCCCAACTTTATCTATGTTACATACTAGACAGCTCATATAGTTCCTTACAATAAAAATAAATTCTTCTCATGTACAAAATTAAATAACTCAGTATTATGATTTGCCAAATGTAGTACTTCAATTCTTGGAATTTTTTTCCCGTGCTAAAACTCTTCTACAGCAAAAAAACATCTGAAGCTAAACTTGAACTGCCATGCAAGTAAGGAGGAAAAAAGCATACAAAAGATCTTGCAGGAGAGAAAGAAGGTGTTTATGTCTGTTGTCACAGTTCAGCCTAGTACTGTGAGAAGATGAAAGGACCAATGGTCCCACACCTCAAGAAACAGGGAAGGGAAAAATGTAAGGAAATGGGCCTAAAAGAGAAAAAAAACAGCAGCAGTTAGTTGAGGAAAAAAAACTAATTTACTAAATATGATAGCAGAAGGTGAGAAAATACAATAGGAATGGAAGCTGATAGATCAAATAAAATGAGAGAGAGGGTGTCTGAAACCAAAGTCCTTACTCTAATGCTGTAGGCAAGATGGCCAGGGGGCGCACATAGCAAAGTGGACAAAAAAGAAAGCAGTCTGGTGACCTCCCAGTTTTATCTATCTCTCTGAATGGAAAATGGAAATGGAACAGTTAAGTCTTCTAGGAGTTCTAGTTCATTCTTCTCTTCTGAGTCAGGCACCCAGAACTACTGACAATCCATGGAACTGCAGCATTAACTCTTTAAATCCCAGCACACTACATTAAAATGTGAAATACCAATTAAGAATAATAAAACCATGACATTCTATCCTCTTGCAAGCCCTACTTCAGGACAAATCTACAATGTGGGAATAGATTTCTAATTTAAATCCCTCTGAAGTCAATGAATCTTCTCAACATACCGTAAGGTCTTTTGTCAACAAGAAATTTTTTTTCTAAGAATGCATTTTCTTAACTAAGAACAATAAGCCTAGCAGAACTATTATGCCATATTATTTAGTTGGGATAGAAAGAGAAAATTACTACCTATGTTATAGAAGGCTATATTATTTGGTAAACTCCCATTGCAAGATGAATTAAGCATGTGTTTAATAGCCTTCCTAAACAATGACCATTCTTGAGTGAAATACAGTACAGTTTCCTGATTGTGTTTGTTCAATCCATACATAATACTTCACTACTTCTAAAGAAGTATAAGATGCAAGCTTTACTTGCAAATTTGAATTTCAGGGATGGTATGAGGAGGAAAGCTGTACTTAGGATTTGTAGAAATTAGGATTGAAGAGCTTTACAGATTCTGAAAGTTCACGGCATCACAACAGTAAAATTACAACAAAAGTAACGATGGCAAAACGGAGTAAGTCAGTGGAACTGGAAATAGGTAATTGGGTAAGGTACCAGGAGTGGCAGCATCCTCTCAGCAAAATAAAAAAGCTTCAGAGAATCAAGTAGGGAAGATAAGCTTTAAGTCCTAAGGCCAAAATAGAAATAAAAATAAATAAAAATGGATGCCTCGAAGTTAAATTACTAAGGAAATGGGTGAGATTCACAGCACTTGAGGAATATAAACTTCCATTCTCACACGCAGAAGGACATGGAGAAAACTTATGCTTCAACCCCCAAAAATCTCACATTTTGAGACGCATCACATAAAACTGTACTTATTCTTCCTAATGGTTTACCTTTAAAATCACAAATCTGATCAGATTTTAGCTTGTCTCAGAGAATACACATAGAATACAATATTTTATATGAATCACATAATTATATCCTACAGGCTACCTTACAGGTAACATGAAATTACACACTGATTAAAGATTCAATATGCTTCTTGACTCATTTTCAATATAGTTCTTCATGATTTGCACTGATGTGTCTAGCTTTTGACATTGTCCACACTATTAAAGAAATTGACTCCCTAGATGGTCCTTCAGTTCAGCTTGTGATTTCACCCAGGAAATTATGAAGACATCATTTTGTCACTGTTTAGAGATCCACACGCATGTTGAAGCGCTATTAAAAATATAATGTTGCATCACTGAGTATATTAGAGTTGGATGGATACTTTTAGCAGAAAGTGAGCATTGCAGAACTCTTGTTCTGTTTTTAATATAATAACCACAGGATTTTCAGCTGATGACAGATGTCAGAAGTTTAGGAAGTCTGAACTTCTGATCAAAAAAACATTTACTGAAAAAAATATTACAGACTGACAATATCTGGTGAGCCTGGAATGCTTCATTTTCTAATGCCTCCAAGCTCAGTCCTTCCACTTACAATATGGAAATTATTTATTTATTTTTAAGATCCAAATTCCTTGTTATATATTGATCTACTGTACAGTATTTATTAACTTTCGCATCCACTGCAATGTGTCAGCAGAAATATCTTTGTCACTAGAGGGCAGTGATCATCTTCTAGAGAGCCAAGAGAGTTCATCATGGAAATCAAATTCTGACAGTAGTCACAGAGGACATGATTCTGGATCAGTGGACTGTGTCTCAGCTGTACTAATTTTCAATAGAAGTAATTAGCAGCTTTCTGAGTTTTTATCTAGGGATCAAATTATGACCGGCTGCTTTGAAGGCAGAATATGCAGATTTGTTGGTGTGGACTGACCAATGATGCTAAGAAACAACATTTGGATGGTACTAATGCACTTGAGCCAAGAAGAGACCCACCTACATTTTTCAGTGTAAGAAGTTTCAGACTACGCTGATGTAACAGGAGCACTAAGTGTGGCCACAATGCTACTGAAAGCCCAGTCCCATTTTATGTCTCTTACATTACAGGCAAAGGTGTGTGTTCCCTGTGAAATGCCTTTTGCTGACCATGACTGTGAATAAGTTTGTGGGTAAGGCAGAGAAGCAATCAAGTTCAGCTTTGGAACATTCACCTCCTTTCCGGTATTCCAGTTCAGGACAGAATATCATCACATCCCTAACTGCAGAAATGAAGGCGAGGTGAAGAAACAAAGCTCAGCAACTAAATAGCAATCAGACTTTCCTCCTACCAAAGCTTCACAGTGACCATGGACAACTTGCAAAGTTTGACCAATGAAAAGATCCTGCACAATTAGCAAGGGTGCACTTGGCCGCCTTCTTTTTGAAGTAAGTTCCCCTAGCTTACCTGTGACAAAACAATCCTCAGTTTCTTGTGTATGTGATTTGAATGCACAAATAAGAATGAAAAAGGAGGTTTTACTGGAAATCTGTTCTTAATCACTCTCTTGTTTTGTGCTACTGACAGTTTTGGATATTACAAACATTTTGCAAGGTGTAAAACAGTTCTGCTGTCATACTCCATACCACATTGCTCAAATTCCATCGCACACACAATAGAAGTCTCGACAAGATAAACAGTTATACATACTACAAGGACTGGAGGCAGCAGATACAGTTGCTTTAAACCAGTTTCAGATCGCCAAAGAGAGGTAACATTCACAGTCTGGTAATAAAGAAGGAATTGCTTACCTCTTCCCGAAGATCAGGGTTCACCAAACACTCCAAAGGAGGCAGTCTCCAAATAGAGAAGCATCCCTTGTGGTTGCCAGCCCTTAAATGAAGTTAGGGAACAGTGGAGCCAGGGTCCACCCCTTTCGGGTGTTACCTTCACACAGGTGAATTGCTTTCATCTGTGCTCCCAGAGCTGGCCACACCTCTTCACTGGGTGCTCAATCACTGGTTCAGGCCATGATCTAACAGTTCCCATATACCTGTACAACAGAGACCAAAATTAAGCCTGTGTCGGATCAGAATGAAACCTGGATAATCTGGAAATCGCCTTTAAACTCCCATTAAGATACCCATTCTGAAAATCTAACATATGCATCACTTTTTTTATACCTGTAATAAACAAAACTTAAAATCTGCAGATCTTGATAACTAAGAACAACACCTATTTGAAATCAAATAAAGTTATAATGAAAAGAGAAAATTAGCTTAACATGTGTGGACACACATGCATATAAAAGGAAAGAAAAAAAAAAAGACATGATCCAATGTTTTTGATTCATTTATTTATCTACGTACCTACCTTTCATTCAGATGGAAACACTAGTGGAGTACATTATACTGAAGTAAACACTAAAATTCTTGGTCTAGGAAAGGGTGGAAGGTAACCCTGCAGAGGAAGATGTAGTATTTGTTTTTGTATTCTTTCCATTGATATTAATCAGCATGCAATCAGAATTTCATATGGATGGATACAGAGAAGGAGAAGGCATTTAGCACCCTGCTCACATTCTACATTTCCTGTCTTTGATATGCAGACAACCTGGAGACATACTGATAACTGGCACTCACACACTTCTGTAGGGTAAAAAAAAAAACCCACAAGTCTCCCCACCAGAAGTAATAGCAATTTTCCCTGTGTAGGAAAATCTAAACCTCACTAAGGCCTTGACTCTTCGGGTTGAATATCCCTGCAAGCAGCATCCCTGGCTCCAAAGGGAAGCACTGCTGCACTACTATGTTAGGTAGCATGTGTGTCCTGTCTCATAGCATACAAGGCATGATCACAGGTGGGGGGACTGGAGAAATGTCTCCCTTGGGCATTTTCATGAAAGCCTCATATCTCTCCTTACTGCACCAGCAGCTTTCTCCAGGAGAGCAGCTGGAGAAATGTCGCAGTACCAGAGTGACATACAGCCACACATTTATCTTTCACAACTTTTAGTAGGTAGAGGGCACTTCCCTCTCACCCAGGCATGGTTCCTCTATGCCAAGCCCTACATTAATTCCTGACATGGTTCAAAGTCATGGAGAGTAGATGACAAATACTTAAACGTCAAAAACCAATAATTCAAATAAAGTTATTTTGAGGACTTAGAGAGTACTACAGGAGTAGAGGATAAAGTCCTACTCTCTTAAAAGAAAAGCACAAAGAAAACATGATTACTTGATAAATAGTTTAACTGACAAGAATGGGAAAGAAATTTTCGTACTCTCAGTTCCAGTATTGAAAGTTTTTTCCTGATTAGAAAAAAAATGCTTACACAAAAATACAAAGAAATAAAAATGTCTCTCTTTGGGAGCGTGGGGAAAAGGTATTACATTAATTTTTGCCACTGAAGGAAGACAAGTATATTTTGGTTCCATGGCATATTAGGATTTGCATTCTTTTCTTCTTCTTTTTTATTGATATATTATTTAAACATTTTTTGCTATTCTAGATTTTCACATCTTATACACTGAAATTTCAATACTTAATATAAAAACACAAAAAAACATGCTAGCTATTTTTATTTTTTAATGTGAACCGAAACCAAGATGCAATGACAAAAAGCAAGGTTTCAGAGTTATTGCATTTTCTATCCAACTGTCACTTTAAAAATAATTTAGAGAGGTATATTTTATTTATAATAAGGTGAGCAATTTATGATGCTTTCTGTATGAAATCTTTAATTATCTTTTTACTCCAGGGTTGCCTAATTTAAAAGAAAAACAAAGAAAAATTTTAAAGAATTATCTTTATGCCCAGATGCTTAATGACATTTCATTCTGGCTTCTTACAAAAGAATGTGCTTAAGAAGCAGATTTTAAAGTGAAGGAACAACCAATGTGTGTTTTATTACATCATCATAATGACTTTTTAGTCTGCCTTTAATCCTTCCACTCAACTAATAAACTAATTCAAACAAAGAAAAACCCTTCAGCATGAGCTTCTGTTAGGTTCAAAGCCATGTGGCACACTAGACAATATCTAAATATGAACTACAGACTTGTGATAAATTCATGCTATTTGTATCCTGTGCTCCCTGAGTTATTACAGTAAATAGTAAATAGTATTATGTTATAACAGATAGTAAATGCTTTTCTCTATTGTGATGGAGAAAAAGAATAATGTAACTTACACAAACATTTTGTGAACGTTGTGGAATTACCATTCAACACTTACTTCCCTTGAAAGTATCTAACTTATTTTAAGGTGCCAAATCTTATTCCTTGGCATTTGATTGTTAACTAAAGCATGCAGATCTTGAGGAATTTGTATTTTTTTCTCCAAATGGATAAATATCTGTTAGCTTTTAATGATCAGCAACTGAAGACCACTTAGGTTTATGATAAAATTGATTTTCTTTTGAATTTAAAGAAATTAATTTGAATTTGTGTTTAATTGTATTTGCACAAAAATATGTTCAGAGGCAGTACTGCTACAACACCAACAGAAATGCAAGCTCTCGAGACAGACAGAATGAACGTACTGTTTCCCAAAAAGGAAAAAGGACAAAAGGAGCATGATGTTCTTTAGATCAATGGTTTTTAACAGTATTCTAATGAAATGCTTGAATTTGGGTCAGTTATAGGCAAAATGTTCGATATATGAGAGACTAAGCATGAGGGCCGCTTCAAAAATAATACCTCCTATCTTATTATGTTAGCCCACAATATCAGAGGTAGATATTGGTGGCATGGCAGTAGAGGCTGAACCTTTCCACTAATATTCCATTATGTTTTATTGCTGAGTGACAGATGGCAGCAGAGGGGCAGTCTGACAAAGTGGTGTCTGACATAGAAGTGTGTATGAAGCAAAGATGTATCAAGGAACTCCCCCATGCTGAAAAAAATGGCACCACTAACATTCATCAATGTTTGCTAAATGTTTGTGGGGACCAAACAGTGGATGTCCGCACTGTGAGGCACTTGGTGGTGCATTTCAGCACTGGTGACAGCAACAGTGAGTCACCTCTGCTGGTTCAGATATTCATGTGTGTGGCATGCAGGCTCTTGTTCATTGCTGGCAAAAATACACAGCTACTGGTGATAACTGCTGAAAAACGGTGTTTTGTGGCTGGAAATTTTCTCTATCATATAGTGTTCTCCTGCTGTTTGTATCTGTAGTAGTTTCCATGGAAATAAATAGGAGGCACTACTTTTGGAGCAAACTACATATAAATAGGCTACAGAGTCAAATAAGCATCACATCACATTAACATATAGATTTCTTTGAGTTTTAAATGGTCAGCATTTTTGTGGTAACGTTAATAGTTATTACATATTTAAATGGGCACTCTGTGTCTGTAACTGATTGACAAGATCAATAATTTTAAGATCAAATACTAACAGCAGTCTGTTTTTTTCTTTAATCACTGTCTTTTTGTTTTATACCCATGCCTACAGCAAGATCCTGTTTTCTGTATGTAGACAGAGCTTCCTGCTGTGTGCTGTCGAAGGAATGAGAAGACAAGATGGAGAATCAATTTAAGAAAAAAAGCGTTAGTTGACAAAGCTTTGCTGTAGATCAATGGAGTCTAGCTAGTTAAAATATCTTTGGTAGCAGAGATTTTTACAACCATGAGCTTGGACATGATAAGTTTGTTTTTATAAACAGTATTTTTCTAGATGAAAAAAAAAATTGCATGCAAATACTATTAGTGTTTTGACAGCTGAATAACTTTTGGCTTTGTTGTGAAACAATAAAAGTGGCTTTAAAATATATTTTCTTGATATACAGAAAATCTAGATTTTATTGTCACTATTATTTTAAAAGAGGTAATATTTACTTAAGAGGGAGCTTGTCCATTAGAGTAGATCAGGCAAGCACTGGAGAGACCCAACAACACACGATTCATAACTTTGTACTTAGGAGATTTTTTCATTGACTCATTTAGTATTTTATCACTTATTTGTTTAAACAGGTTTCATAGCAAACACAGGATGTGTATAAACTGATATAAAGCACATAGCTTTGCCAGCAGATTTATCCATATATCTGATATTTATTTAATTGGGTTTCACTCAATTTGCATACCAGCAGTAATTAGTTGTTTCAAAATTCCTAAAAGCATTGAGTGAAAATATGATTTTTTTTTCTTCAGTACTTAACAGTCTTATACAGCACTAACTGAAATACTCTTAAATGCATTATAGGCATCAAAGCCTTTGGTGTTGAAGACATCTTCCTTAGATATTTAGAAACTGCGTCTGGATTAGAATATTGCCTATTGATTTTATCTGCTCTAGCAGCAGGTATAAATTTGTGATTCAAAGCATGATAGCTTCAAAACTGGAGCAAGGAAATGGATTTTTAAGAAATCGGAAAATTAAATACATCTGGTGTGGATAATAAGATTGCTTAATTCCAGACAAGTTTTCCAGAAGTAACTGCTGATTTTAAGTATGTTCAGTGGGGGATACTAAAACAGAGATAATTTAAAAGGGTCAAGTTCCCAGGAAAATGAGATTATTTCTCTTCTAAAAATTAATCTCTTAAAGACATTTTTAAAAAATCTGAAATCACTAATGCTTTACAAAACCTTGGTTAGCAATTAGTGTTAATCACTGCAGGCTATATGTGATCGGTCTCTGACTCTGTTACAGAATGTACTGTATTTATGGAAATTTTGTCTTTTGAATGAAAAAGGGTGCAGTGGGCTCTTAAATGTTGGATTTATTGCACACTAAATTACTTTAGATTCACTTCTGTTTCTGTAAATATGAGGGCAATGATATTTAAAAGAACTCACAGTTTAGAGTGAACATCTGTAATTCCACTGGAAAGACAACTGAAATTATAGGAGGAACCCAAAACTATAGAAGTGTAAATACTTACATAGAAAAAGTTGCCACTATTGCCGCTAGTTATTGCAGTTCAGTATATTAGTATGTAAAACCCTCATCACTCCGATCGAATATGCCAGAACATGCCTAAGTGCACATTTGTATATGTGTACTAAAACAATTACAGGTTATTCTCTTCTCTTCATATCTCTATCTCAGAGCAACCGTGACTCAACTGGGATTCTCTGCACCTATTTTATCTTTTATTCTCTGCACCTCATACTTATATGGCTTTAAGTAAGGAAACTAAAACAGAGGCAGTGAGACGTCATGCAAACAAACTATGTTAGTACACGTGAGTACCTGAAATTGTATTGTTTGATGAATACTGGCAAATTACTGAAGCATTCTTTGCCTTCAATCATCAGCTTCATTTGGAGCACGTTTTTTCCTTGGAAAAATACATGTAAGTTCCACTTAAGGGAAATCATGTGCTTGTACATAATATGTACTTTCTTTTCTTTTCTTTTCTTTTCTTTTCTTTTCTTTTCTTTTCTTTTCTTTTCTTTTCTTTTCTTTTCTTTTCTTTTCTTTCCTTTCCTTTCCTTTCCTTTCCTTTCCTTTCCTTTCCTTTCCTTTCCTTTCCTTTCCTTTCCTTTCCT
>PPHD01018253.1:0-14641 GCA_002909625.1 Bambusicola thoracicus
GATCTCCCTCAAGACAATCTGCTCCATAATCTTCTCCGGCTCCAAGGTCAGGCTAAGAGGCTTGTAGTTCCCTGGATCCTCCCTGCAGCCCTTCTTGTAGATGGGAGTCACATTGACAAGCCCCCAGTCTTCTGGGACCTCACCCGTCAGCAAGGAGCACTGATACTGTTTCCTCCTGAATCGTGGGGGGTTTAGTCAGCTCCCCAGCCAAGACTGCCAGCTCAGAGAAAACTGAAAGTGTGCTTACTGGAAGAGCCAAAAGTTGCAAATGTTTTGGTAATATGAAGCAAAAAAGGCTCATGATACTATCTTATCTGTATATCAGTACAGCTAATCGTGCATACACCTGACCAGTGGAAGTTATCCAAACCAGGGATTCCAAGAACTTTTCTCTCTAAATTTTAGCCACCGCAGTCTGAAGCAGGTCAGGCATCAACCTTTCCAAACGCCTGACTTCATTGGTTTCCTCAGTCAGGACTTAGAACCTTGCTGAGTGTCCATTTTTACAGGGACAGCATCACATGGCATGAAACCAAGATCAGTGTAGTCAGACCATTTTTCAGCAACTATTGACCTAGTCCCACTCTCCCTGTAGCTAAGCTCTCAAGTTGTTTCAGCCATCTGTCTACCTGTGAAGAACAGATGCATTCTATAGGTCTCACCCAGACTTTCACTCGTCATTGCTTTGACTCCAGAATAGAAAACAAAGTAGGTGAAACATTATCCAACAGAAATGTAGATTTTGAGTTTGTAGCTTCGTGAGTTTTCCATAGTGTAGGTTTGCAGGAGTCCAGAATTTTAAATTAGGAACAGAGTTGTGTAACATGGTCTGTAACTGTCTGTGCATTGAGGTTGAAGAGTACCAGGTGCTCATCAAAGTGTAGCCAGTAGAGAAGCTTGCTTGCTACAGCAGGAAACCTATGTCATTTCTTTAAAAGCTGCTGATTAGGAAAGGTGGCTGTCATGCCAGTGAAGCACAGTTGTACAGGGTGCATCCTCTGATGTTAGCAACCCACTGGAGCCTTCACTTCCCTGGGAGCAATTGAATTTCAGATAGATTCATTCCTTTAATTAAGCATATGAAAGCATTCTTGCAAAAAACAATTTTCAAACAGATATTCTGCTCATCTTTCTTCCAACAAGTCTAACCCTCCTCCTGCAATTTGTATTTGGGGAAAGAAGGACTGTATAATTTTTGTAATTGGAAGAAATCCTTAGATCCTTTAGTTAGGTCTCCTGTGTTGACAACAGAGTGGTGCTGGACTCTCTTACAGTGCTGAGAAGTTCAGATGACCTGTATTTTTTTATATTATTATTTATTTTTAAATCAGTATTGATTTCAGTGAAACTGCTCATGCTTCACGTAATATGGGCGTGTAAATGTTCTACTGGGTAAAAATCGTAATGGTGAGACTGGAGCATTTTTCTTACGAGGTCATTCACAGAGCAAGGGAAAAATAGTAGCTACCATTAGGAGGACGAAGTAAAAATCAATTCTAAAAAACAATTAACACTTGGCTTCTGAATCATTAGGTGATCTAGGCAGTATTCTTTTTCTGTGTCAACAGGAGTAAATTTACTGGTGGGAACAGAGAACGGATTGTGGCTTCTGGACAGAAGTGGGCAAGGAAGAGTTTATTCACTGATTACAAGGAGACGATTCCAGCAAATGGATGTTCTGGAAGGACTCAATGTGCTAATTACTATATCAGGTTAGTTCAGTGTCTAAAAGTATCTGACCTGTGTTGGAGTTGGAAGCAATTAGAGAAGAACTAGGTTATAAACTAGGTTGAGGAATTTCCTCTTACAGAAAATCACAGGATAGTTATTCTTGTTAATAGGAAAACTCTTGAATTTTTAACACTTACATTCTCTTTTCAGATTCACATGAGACTCTGGGCTATTTCATTACCTGTTTAATGTGTAAAATAGTTTCTGGGAGGTTACACAGCATTTCATCTTCTTAAAATGAACTGGTTCTCAACAAATTATAGTTTGTTAGTCTGTTCACATGTTTGTGAACATCTAAGTGCAATTCTGTTATAATATAATTAAATAACCTCATTCCATGGCCAGTGTAATGTATGAACAGTAACAGAAGAGTGAAAGCACTGGTAACAGTAAAGGGAGTAGCACCTTCAGCCTGTGCTGATTAAGAGCTTGGACTCAGCCCTGCAAGGTACCTATGCCCTTACTGCCTCCAGTTGAGAGCAGCCTTAAAAGAGTACAAAACAAAGCCAAAAACTGAGGTCCAGCAGGGAATGGCTGCCACTTTTCTACAGTCCAGGCTCACTGCAGTAGGTGATGGTGAGAGCTATTTGTCCTGCATTGCCATTTCAGTCACTTGTGACTGGTTCTCTAGACTAACTTGTGATCCCGGACTGCTGTTGATCTTCCTTACAAACCAAAGCAATAGGACTGAGATAAAAGATGACAAAGTAATTCTCACCCTGAAAGGCATCCAAAGGAAAATAATTACCTGTAATGAAGATTGTCAGTTAATTAGAACTTAAAGAGTCACTGATTCAAAATACCCACAGTATGTCATATCTGTATTCCTTCCTTCACGTCAGAGAGCCAGTGCCAGGCAATGCGATTATCTCTGATAATACATGCATCTACAGAGACATCTTCTTTGGCCTAGGGGAAGGATTTTAGTCAGATATTAAAATCTTACATGAAGCGTGAGTCACAGGTACACACGTGCCAAATGCTATAGCATTGCTTGTATACCAGTTCGCTCTTGAGGGCCAAAAACCCAGGATCCTACTGACACCAGGCTTTTCTTTTGTTCTGCTGGGCTCTTCTCTCACCATGGCAAGGCACGAAGAACTGCTGTACTCAAGGTCACAAAACTCCAGGTGCTTTGTTGTGGGTTTTTTTTTTTAATGTGAAGGAGATTTTGTACCTCGATGAATTGTTATGTCTTTATTCATTTTATGTATTTATTTATTTTCAAACCCCAGGGAAGAAGAATAAGTTGAGAGTCTATTACCTGTCATGGCTGAGAAATAAGATTTTGCGCAATGATCCAGAGGTTGAGAAGCGACAAGGCTGGGTGTCTGTGGGTGACCTGGAAGGCTGTGTACACTACAAAGTTGGTAAGGTCATTTTTGTTCTTTCCTTGGACAGCTGCGTAATCATCCCTTTGTATCCCATGCCACTAGCGTTTTTTCTTCAGCTATGTTTCAAAATTGCATTGGGCTGACTTCTTTTAAACCTCCTTGTTTTACACGGCAGATGCTTTGCTCCCTGTCAGTCCAGATCACATCTCTCCTTGCATATGGTGTTATGGCTATGTACTGTGAAAGTTGGAAGAAGGGAATATCAGCACTGTTCAGCTCAGCCAGTGGTTTAGAAATACTGTAGTTACTTAAGACTTTAATTAGACTGATGTTTTCCGCTTCTGTGCATCTGCTTCCCTCTTGGCCCTGAGTAGCTGCTAGTAAACTGGAGTAATAAAGTGCTAGTAAATTGTATTTGTAGGATGTCCATAAATAGATGAGATTGGATGTCCCAGACCTCTTGTCTAGCTCCTAAATGACCTAAGTATACCATTGTTTAAACTTACCCACTGGAAATGGTACTACAGCAGTTGAAATATTGTCTTCCTTTTATTTTGCTTTCAAACAGTTCATTCTTGAAGATGAACCATCAGTATTGTGATTGTTTCTGTCATTTAACTGTGTGAGAGGGTGTAACGTATAGCACAAATTTTGCTTTGAAATACGGTATATGAAAGTGGTGTTTTTATTCAAAATCAAAGAGATAAATTGTACAAAGAAGTGCAGGAGACAGTGAGGTGGCTGACTCTCATAAATGCTTTGCTTGACATTTCTTTGCTTTTACATCTCATTAAAAGTGGTAAGGGTTAAATCCAAGAAAGAATACGCAACAGATGTGTTGTTTCCTTTGTGGTTAGAGCTGAACGCCACATGTTCCACTTCAGTTGCTCGTTTTTGGGTTTGGTGTGTTTTTTAAAAAAATAGTTATTCTAAAATTAGGCAAACATTTGTGAGCTTCTGTCCACATATGACAAACCAATGTCACTACTTTGACAGAAGCACTGTTGTTTACCTGTTGTTCGACCATCTTATATGTTCACGTATGCTCTTACAGCTATTTGTCCTGATTAAGAAAGGAAAGGATGGGTTGTTTTGTGTGTTGGTTTGTTTTGTTCATTTGTTTTTGTTTTTCCCTTTCTCATCCTTATTCAGTCTTAATACTCTGCTCTACGTTTGGGTCAGTGTGAACTGCTCCTGCTGCAAGCAGCAACACACCTTGGCTCATAAGTGTAACACCTCCATCTTCTGTAAATCACTGCCATGCAGGCACTGAATGTAACATGGAGAATGCATTACGATACGCTATCAGACCGAACGTTTGCCTCTGGCAGAGTGAAGGATACTTTAATTTTCAATGCATGATTCTTTGTTTATTCTTGATGGGCCCAACGTGAGCTTAACCAACTAGAAAAAATTACTCATTTCTCATAAAGGCTCACTCATCTCAGAAAGATGAGAGTCCTTCATCCACACTAGCACGTGGATTTAGCCCCATACTGTAATAGTGAAATGAAAATGTAGTCTGCAGAGTGTAACAAAATCATTCACCCGCAGTCACCATTCCTCCAAAAGTAGTTCAGTCACAACCAGCAACATTGGTGTGGGTTCATATTTGGAAAATAGATTTGACTTTGCTGTAGGGTCAGTACCTTTTTTTTCTGGCTATTGAGAGAAATACGTATATGAAAAGCAATATGTAAATGTTGCTAAAAGTCGTCTGGCTTTACTAAGAATAAATGAAGTACGGGTGTGCAGTCAGGGTATTTCACTGCTGATATTAAACACCAGTGTACAGAATCCATTAGTTTCCTTTGATGGATAGTGTCTACCTCTACCAATAATCCATTGAAATTATTTCTTCTAATGAGATAGTCTTTGATTTGAGAGCCTGTTTGATACCTAAGGAATTGTTCTTCTTGTATTACAGTAAAATATGAGAGAATCAAATTCCTTGTAATTGCTTTGAAAAGCTCAGTGGAGGTTTATGCTTGGGCTCCAAAGCCTTATCACAAATTCATGGCTTTTAAGGTAAGTGAAAACTTCACTTTGGTTCAGATGTACCACCATCTCTCATCTCCTCTTTGCTTTTTGTTGCTTTGTATAACATTTATTTCTAGTTAAAGATAAAATGGATGTTCTTTTAAAGAAAGTGTAGCTCATTTGATGTAACATTGGAGATGGCAGGCATAAAACTGTCACAATCACAATTCTGTTAGATGTGAACATCTCATTTCAATGCTGTGCCGAGATGTTCATTTGAATTCACAAAGCTGATGCTGATTTCCCTCAGAGGAGGAGGAAATCTAACAGAAGCAGCTCTTAGCCTCATTTTTGCCTAGTCCATTTCTAGAATCTGAATTCTTTCAAAATACAAGTGAACTACCCAACTCACTTTGCTACTCAATGGATGGTCCATACTTAACTCCTTAAATATTACATGTTCGTGTAGGAAAAGTAGGAGACTTTTCAGTTCTGAAAATTCTTAAGATTATGTATGTTAATCTGTAGCAAAGAGCTTTATTGTGTTTTTTCTTTTTCCAGTCCTTTACCTCACTTCATCACAAACCACTGTCAGTTGACCTGACTGTTGAAAATGGACAAAGATTAAAAGTGATCTATGGCTCTTTAGTAGGCTTTCACGCTATTGATGTGGACTCTGGATCTGTGTATGACCTCTACCTTCCAACACACGTAAGAGACTCCAAGAAATTACATAAATGTCTCTGCGCTTTCGGCTGTATATTGCTGATAATCTGGTTAAGTGGTGTGCTGTATTTCAAAGCACAGGATAAGAGAATAATTATGGTATACCAGGCAATAGAAATCAACTTTTCATGTGCTTTCACAATAGTGAAGTTCTATTAAAGGGCTTTTCTTGGATTTAGAATATCTATTTTAATGGTTTAATTTCAGAAAGCCTGTTGTGTGGACACTACTATTTTCCATGGATTAATCCTGGAAATTTAGGATTTCTTCAAAGCATACAAAGACAAAATAATATCTCCATGAACTAGCTGACTTTCAGAGTCTGCCGGTGTTCTTTTCCGTCTTGATAACAAGCTGATTACATTATCACTGAAACAAGCTGAAATTTGGCCTGTTTAAAAAGACTGTTGCAATGTATTTAAATCTTGATCCACTACCAGCATGTTACCCGTGCACAAAAGAGTACCTGTAGGTAGAGGAGTTGGGTGCAAGTCGATTACATGAGTATACAGGTGCACCCATGCATTTCTTCACCATGGAGCAAACGTGCATTCATTTTACTGATCTGAGTTCAGTGTGCAAAATGCAGTTTGCTTTTCAGTCATGACTTTGTAGAAATTCAGCTTCCAGACAAAATAAAATTGCTGGTTTTCTTGCTCATTAGTTGTCCATGAAATCATTCCTTTCATCCAAAGAATGCAGGATTTTCTCGTTCCGTTTTTCAAGCAGAAGTAGGCATGGAAGTTTATGTGCATATACTGCATGGTCTATCTGTTCGCTTAGATGATGTTTACTGCTAAAACACAACTTCAGGTAATTCCTCTGAAGAATTGAATGTGGGACTGTGGAGTATAAAGTTTGTGCTGGTTTTGGTTTTGTTTGCAGGGATTTTTTTGTTATTTTTTAGCCATTTTAGATATTTCATTTTAATGTTATGGGTCTCAAAAGCCACAGAAAGTTAGGCGATTAAATCCAAAAAGTTAGCAGGTTTCCATGGCTCCAGTCTGATGGGAGACTCCCAGCCAGGGAACTCCCGTGCTTGCTTGAAAACTTCCCTGAAGTCAACAGAGCTTTATATGGGTAGAGTGATAGCTAATGGGTGCCACTGCCTACTTGTATCCCGAGGCAATAAGTCTTGTTAGGTGGTTTATTTAATTCAACAATTAGAAGCTTTCTTACCTGTGCAACCATGGAAAATTCACATCAGTTTATAAATCTAAGCATGAGGCCTGCATGCCACCCTGCAAGTTGGTTGCTAAGTGAGGTGAATAATGACTTGTCAAAAAGATCATCAGCATAATTGCCCAAGATATGAAAGGCAAAGAAAAAAAAATGAAGCTTCTCAGATGCTTCAGCTTTTCAACAGGCTGCAGGTGTAATTATGTATGTGAGGGGAGAGATTTCCCAGGTGAATGTCCTGAATATGTGGGGCAGCTTTAAGAACGGCTCCCTTCCTGTGTGCTCTTCAACCAGAAATTAGCATGTACTAAAAATATATTTTCCCTTTAGAATTTTAGACCTGAAATAAATCTGCTACTACCGTAGCTCTAACTTCTTCAGTGTTCTATTATTTCAAAGAGCACCTTATAGAGTGGATAATTTTCTTACGGAGCTTTGTGGTGGCAGCAGACCAGACTTCAGGCTGACTTCAGATACTCTTGCTTTCTGGTAGCCTCTTTTCCTGGTTCCCCACCTCTTTCTCCATCTCTTACCTGCTCCGATCGCTCATGCGAGTACCAAGGCAACGCATTAAAATTGCTCTGCGACTCTGGATACCCGTTCTAGTGTTACGGATAGTTGTTGCGGAGGCACGGAGTCAAGTGGTTGGCCTGAGTGTGTTCAGTTTGGCAAGTACAGCTTCAGTGCTTCTTTACTGTTCTTTGTGCCCTTACGGCATGTGTAAATGTATGTGCTTGCAGAAAAAAAAACGATCTTTATGTTGCTGGCTGTGAAAATGATGTTGAAACTCCAGTCGTATGCTTCCTATTAAAAAAAAATCATCGCAGTGGTTTAATTTTCTATGTAATTAACATCCTGTTTTGAGTAGTGCTTTAAAAAACAGAGTTGCTTTCTTACTGATTTTGAGGCTCTCCTTGTTTTCTTTTGAAAATGCTTTCATAAACCCCCACCTTCATAGCTGTATGCTTAGCCATTTGTTTTCTCACCTGGGACGTGCATTGCCTTGTAGGGCAGACCCTGGTGCATCCAACAGCTGTTAAAATACTTGGTGTGAGTCGCATGCACTGTTTCTTGTGGCATGCAGAATACGTATGCTGAACAGCATTTAAAGAAGGAACTATTGGTAGTGAAGAATGTTGGAAGTGAAGGATGTAGAGCAGCTTGTGTTTGAAAGGTCCAGGTAGCTTTTCAGCTTGCTGTAAATATTGTTAAATTTACAGGTTTTTTGGAGGTAGGGAAGTGGCATGGAAAGTGAAAGCACTGATTTCCTGTAATGTGGAAGGTTTTGTCCTTCCTCGATCTCCAAATAAATGAATTCAAACTTATTTTACCTTTCTTCTATTTATATGATGCAGGCACCTTGTGAATGAATAAGTAAGTATTTTTGTGTCTCAGAGGCTCTATGACTTCTTGAAACCAATTAATACTAGTAAATACAAAGAAAATATTCAACGTTGATCTGTTTGCAAACCTACTGTGCTTTCTGAAGGGGGGAGGAGAGTAGAAAATCCATTTCAGAGGCTAACCAGCAAACTCTACAGTTTTTCTGAAAACACGTGTCTCTGTCACTTTCCATGAACTAGTTTTTTTTATTGCTCTGCTAAGCTAGTTAGATTGATGTAATCGCTAAAACTGCAGTCTGTTTTCTGATATCAATCATAGTAAAATATGATCCTAGATCCAGGGAACTATTCGCCCACATGCCATTATCATCCTCCCAAATACCAGTGGAATGGAACTTCTGCTCGCCTACGAAGATGAAGGCATCTACATTGACATATATGGGCATTTCACAAAGGAAACAGTTTTGCAGTGGGGAGAAATGCCAGCATCTGTAGGTACGTATGAAAAACAGCATTTTATTAAGTGTAAGATTCTGCTGCATGAAACCTGAGTTCTTCATGAGGTTCTACCTATGGCAGAGTGGTTATATGGCACATAAAGCAACTTCTGAGTAAACCAGGTATCTGAAGAGTGAAGAGATTTAGGTATGTTTATGCTGAGACAGCCAGTGACTGCAGTAGGGTCTTCTTGTTTGGATCACAGTTTGTACTCTTGTCATACTGTTTATTGCATCATACCTGTACTATGCAGCCAAGCTTTGCTGAGGGTGCAGCCTACCACACGCTTTCACAGAGAGAATTATGTGAATCACAGATACAGAAAGGGGCTTGTGTCACAGCCCATGGCATTTTATGTAAAAATTCACAACTGTAGAAAGGTGGGTTATTGAAATGGTTTGCAACTGCTGTCAAATGGCCCCTTAATTTTATCACAGGGTATTTCTAAGAGATTCTCAATCTCTCCATTTCCAGTGACTCTGGAGGAGGAGAAGGTTCTCACTGTAATTGCAGCCAGGACAGCTGTTTGTTTCACTTTTCCCAGAGGGCTTCCTCTTATCTGTGTGAGGAAAACCAAGAACACAGGCAGATTTTTGTTTTTATTATTTATTGCTTTTAATTTCTTTTCTGGCTCGCTCCAGTTCTCCTATATCTTAAAACAAACATACAAACAAACAACAAAGCCCAAGACATTCAGACTGTTCAAAAGCAAATTACTAGTTTGCCAGGAACTGGATGCTGTAGTGAAACACTGAGAATGTTCACTTTTCTCCTTCCACTTCTAGCTGTGTAATTTTAGGAAAAGCCCATTAGCATCAGTAGAATAACACCCCTCAGTAAATAGAAGGTCTGTCATTTGTGGAGTTTTCAACAGTAGTGAGAGCATGAAAACAACCACTGGAGCACAGACTGCTACAAGAGAACTTGTTTTTGCGCTGTTAGAATAAAATTCAGCACTAAAACTGCTTCACTTCCAAGAATAAGGTATGAAGTCATAAGCTAACTGTATAGTATTTCCTTCCTCCAGATTTGCCTATTTCTGCTTTGCAGCCCATATCTGGAGCTGCGAGGCATAACTAAAATCTATCAAGTCAATTCACTGTTATTTATATGAATATCTAATAGTCATATGTATAAATTGTATTTTACACCCCCTCTGAATTAATGTTAGACATACCATAAGAAATAATAAATAATCAAAGAGCAATTACTCAGGAAGGGGAGGAAGAGTTCTAAAGAGAAGTAATGAATATAACTGAAAGCCACGCTGAAGAACCACAGGTGAATTTCGTTTTGGGAAGTACTTCCTTAAGCCTTAATAAAAGTAGCAAGCTGGTCACTGTTACTAGATAATTAGCCAAAGTGTTTCAAAGGTGATACATAAGGAACAAAGGGCTTTTTTACATCCTGCTCTAGAAAGGGAGATGTTGCAAAAATGAGTGCATGTATTTCTAACTCCTAGTTAGAAATCTGCACTTTGTGACACTGGGTCCTGACTGCCCTCAGAGCTTTCTCACTTCAGCTGGACAGTCTGCAGGAATGCCTCAGCAGTGGACCAGAGGGAGCTTAAGTGCCTTGTACTGACACTGCTGGAAGTACTGAATCATCAAACCCACAGAGGTGAGACAGGTTTGTCAAGCACTCTTGTGCCTGGGAGTCACACTGCCTCCAATTCAGTAGAAACTTCCTTGCCTTGAAGTGAATAAAGCATCACTGCTTTGGGCCAGCTGAGCATGTGATCCTTTTTGCCAGCTCATTACTCTGAGTTCTGTCTGCATCTGCCTAGGTATGATATTCTCAGTTTCTCAAGATTGGCTACATCTTAAGAGAAAGAGTGCTATTTGGGCACTCTACATGCTTTCATGCAGCCATTTTTCTTCTATCACTACGATAATCATCTGCACAGAAAGCCATCAGTACAAAATTAACCACTTATGGTACAGTATTCTGGGGCAGTCCTACAGATAGTGGTTGGAGCAAACACTTCTAGAGATAGTACCCTCTCTCATGAATTTTACTGTATTAGGAGTCTTGTACATGAATTGTTGGAGGAGACAGCAACCAGCAGAGGGGAAGGCATCCCATCTGGGGACAGGTAGATAGGATGGGTGCAATAAAACATCCCACTGAGGTAGGAGAGGATGAGTTCGATGCAGGGTTTAAGATGATAAGCTGAGTAAACAGATGGCTCCTTGTCCAGTTCTTTGTTTAATTATTTTGACCTAAAACTTCTCTAGTTGGTTAAGTGTATCTTGACTACTAAATAGATAAATAAAAACCCCATATTATAACTGAGTGATTTAGGGCAGGGAAACTAAATATAGCTTGTTCTCATAGTCTTCAAATTGGGACCTCTATAGCCTATCTATTAGTAAGAAATTGGAGAGAGGAAACTCAAATCCATTGGGAAATTAAAATTGTAGAAGTACTCTATCCACGTTCAATCTGAAAGACATTTCGTATATGTAGGGCTAAATATAAATAGAGCTGTTATGTTTTCTTTCTATAAAACAAGATTTAAAAAGGGTTTAAGAAACATCAAGTTAATAAGATTTAGGAGCACCTTCTGCCCTTTTGTGTGAATAACGAATTATTTAAAGTATGTCTTGGAGGGCTGTCACAAAACCAGGTACTCCAAAAGAGTGGGGAACCAATACAAGTTCTGATTTCCTTTGCTGGGTACATATTAAAAGCAAGGACTTTACGTGGAGAAACTATGCTACCAAACACTGGTTGTATTACTGTATCAGTGCTCTATCAATTATCCTTAGCAGATCTTGAAATACTGTTCAACTCATGCTCAGAAAATACCCGCTTCTGGCTGAATGATTTCTGTTGCTCAGATCTCCTCCCCAGATTTTCCAGCAAACAGCACACGAACGAGAAGCCCTTCACCCTGACCACGTTTCTGGCTTTTCCCAAAGAGGAAGGACTTAACAGAAGTCATGATTTCATAGAGCACATGCGGTTTGACTGAAGGGCCAAAGAATGACTCATTAGAAGTAAAGAAGGACTCAGTTTTAAGATCTGTATGGTCTGTAATAGCTGCTGTCTTTCACTGTCAGCAAAGTCACTGGCCATACCGCTTTTAAAAGTTCATGCCCAGCTGCATACTTGCCTGAAGCAATTTTCTCTAACGTGTATAGAAAAGCAAAATTCAGAAAGGTTTTTTTTGCACTGAATTTCACATACGTATGTGCTGACTCTCTCCAAAAATGAATTCAGTACATCATTGTAATCCATAAAATGGAATTTGATGTAACGACATAGGCATACAAAAATGGGTCAGAATCTCTTAATTCATATTCAGTTTGTTCGTTTCAAACTTCTTGGCTTATTTGGAATCAGTTACCTGGGGAGTTTTAGGAGTCTCCATCACCAGAGGCTTTTAAGGTCAGGTGAGACAAACAGAAGTGATACCAGTGTGGTGCAGAGAGATGGACGGAAGAGAAGGTGCATTAAGGTCCTTTCCCACCCTATTTCTGTAACACTAATCAGAAAATCCCGACTTCCTGTTATTTTGCTAAAAGCTGGCCTGATTTTGCTCTCGTGCATAGGTAAATTGGTAATAACTGCTTAGGGCAGTGAGTCGCATTCAGTGCATTAGATCAGAAGAGGGATTTCTGAAGGGAAAAAGAAAAAAACAAAAATGAAAAGCTTAAGAAGGGAAGTAAGGTTATAGAAGTTCCTGGGCTGGCTCTGTGATACAAAGGGCACTTCTCAGACTGCCCGGACTACTGATGTGAGAGCGAGAGATCATTAGCCCACGTCAGCGGCACTTCATAGAAGCTAATGGCTTCAGTATGGCTCAGTTATTTCTCTCACCTTTTCTGCCTCCCTCAACCATTTCCCCTTGAAGCAGTCACTTCCATGAGTGAGGGCTCTCCTCAGCCTAATGCTAAACGCACAGTGTAAACAGGAAGCACCGAGTAGGTGGTCTTGCCCCAGTTTTAGAGCAATCTTAATGTTTTCACGATGTTAAGAGACTGATTTTGATCCCACTTCCCTAAACTGACTTTATGGTGTATATTCTTTGATCTCCAGGGAGTAATACTGGTATAGATGGTGTAACAAGAACCACAGCTGAGGCACAACTGCGGGTCTTTTGTATACATGGTAATGTGAGTGAGACAGAGGAGACTCTGGCATTGCTCCAGAAGTTTAAGCAGTGTTGGCACACTGGTCTGAACCGGTATACACCTTTTCTGCCAAGCTCATGAACAGCTCGCTCTGCTTAGGATTGCTGGAAACCACTACAATCTGGCACCGTAATATAAACATACTTCAGTTTTAACAGCTGGAAGCAGAGAATATTTTGATATAAAGCTTGTTGAGGTAGAAAGTGGACTCAAAATAACTATTCCAAACTTGCTTACAATATAGGAGTTTTTGTTCCAGAATAAGTAGACTTCAGTCTGAGTATCTAATCTGCTGGCAATTCATTCCACATGACACATTTGTATTTTAGGGTAAGTGCTCTCACATGGGAAGAATATAAAGACTCAGCACTGAACTTTGAATTCACAATCTGCTACTCTCCAAATTAATTTCCATGTATACACTAGTCCTTCAGTGTGGATAACCTCACAAATGGTATAGTGAGGTCTTTCTGTTGGCATATATGTCTACAGATGCAATTTGAGAAAAAATCTTGATTCTGCCATTGGAATGAGTGACCCAGTCATCCAAGGCCTTCTATCTTGGATGACCTAGAGGTTGTAGCATAGTCTGACTAAGCCGTTACTGAGAGCTGCAAGGGTGATATCAAATTGATGTCTGCCACGGGCATCGATACAGTCGGTACAGACAGAGGATACTGACAACTTGAGTGCAGATTTCAGAAAGTAGAAAATATAAGAAGGAGAATTACGAGTGGATTAGGTCTTTGATGTTGGACGTACATACTAAACCGTGTAGCCACAGAATATCTTCATGCTGTTTATATTGTATATAAACAATTATATATATATATACAATTGTTTTCACCTCCCTTAATGTCCCACCCTCCAGAATCATAGCCCAACTGTGTGTCTGTTTGCTGTATTTAAAAGCTAAGTTTGAAAATGTTAACACAGTGTCAGTGGTTGCAAAAAACAGCAGATGTATTATACTGTATCATCTTTACTTTTGTGGTCTAAGCCTACTTTATTGCAAGGCTTTAAGAAACAGACATTGCTTGCATTAAAAATGTAGGACAGGCAGGCACTACCCACTGAAGCTAAAAAAACAGTCAGATGCACGCATTCCATCTAGACCATTTCAGAGTGCCACAAATCTCAGACTAATAAAAAAACAATTCATAGCTGAGCAAGAATAGTTTCTGAGCGTTGGCTATCTAGAGCATAAATAATGTGTTTTGTACCATGGAAGCCAATACATACAATAGTCAGAGGTCTTCCATTGAAACTGTGCCTAATTTGAAATCTGTGGTGTTAACTCCTTCGGCATTATCCTGATTTCTCATCTAGCTGCCAGATTCAAAGGGAATAACACAGTATGCTTCCACACTGCTGGAGTATCTTCTTGTGTTACGTGCAATATCTTCAAAAACAAATGATGGGAAGACAGTAGCTAAAAGGACAGCAAATAATGGTGCCTTAGTCTACAGGGAGCTGTTGGAGAGGGTCCAGAGGAGGGTCACAAAGATGATCAGAGGGCTGGAGCACTTCGCCTGTGAAGACAGGCTGAGGGAGCCGGGCTTGTTTAGCCTGGAGGAGGCTGTGGGGGAGCTAATTGCAGCCTTCCAGTACCTAAAGGGAGCCTACAGACAGGAAGGGAGTCAACTCTGTGAAAGGGTAAATAACAGCAGGACAAGGGGACATGGTTTTAAGTTGAAGGAGGGAAGATTTA
>PPHD01018255.1:1124-14641 GCA_002909625.1 Bambusicola thoracicus
CAGCTTTTTAAATCCATTTTGCACAGGTACAAATAGCACAAGGTACAAAATAGTCATGAACAATCTCCAGTATCACCAGCCATTGGGTCAAGATAGTATAAAAGAATCCAGGGATGCAGCAGACCTCAAACTAACCAGGGAGTTGCTATGATCAAGCACCAGTCTGCCTGAGAGATGGAGGCAGGGATCTGTATAATCCAAGTATTATCATCCCCTGGGCTGTAGTGACACGTCTCATCTTCGAGATAGCTCATGTGGAGAAGCAGAAGATAGTCAGTTGCTCACTCACCTATATACAAAAGACAGAAAACTATGTATGGTTATTTATCTTCTTGCAAATCATTTCAAAGGAGCCTTACAATCACTAGTTGTGTGCTTGCTGAAACAAAGCATCCCTAACATTTAGGATACTATCCATGTGGCTATACCCACCCAAATGTGAGCACACATGGAGTCTCCTTGTGTTACAGCAACAGCCTGGACCCAAGACCTCAGACATGCTCCATGTGCAGGAGGTGGGATATGTGGAAAGTGGGTACTGCCTGTGTGGAAAGGAGGGCTTATCCCCCCATGAACGTAATATTTACCTAGGGGCAATTAGGGCTCTTGTACAGGAGCCTCGGCTGTTCCTGTTCCTCGCTCTCCTACACATGCAGAGATGAAGCAGCAGAGCCCTACCCATACCTCAGCCAGAGACTGGAGCATCAGCACTCCAGGTGCTCTCTCCTCCCTGCATGTACTGTAGGTAGGAAAGTTGATCTTGGCAGAAATCCACTGGGCATCTCTGCCTGAAAAGGTCTTCATTGCAGAAGAGGTGAGAGAACTCCTGGGAGCCTTAAAGTCATCCAGGTTTCTGGTAAACAGCAAACTTCTGCAATACAAGATTTAGCAGCACCTCAGGGAGCTTAAAGCAACTCTATTCCTAAATATTTGCTTCAACAAACTCAGTGAATCTACTACAGTATTTGCATCCATCAAGAACGGGGTCAAAGTGATACAGATCCCTTCTGGCACAGTCCCACTCATCTGGCTGTGATTTTTGCCTGTGCCACTTCAGTCACTGGCAGCAATGGAAGAAGTCCTGTCAGTGTATTTTATTTACACAGATGTCTTACATCTGTCTGCACTGCAGGAGAGAGCACTGGATTAGGCTCTGCAACTGCACATCCACTACAGCGAGCCAGCAGAGCAGAGAAACCCTACCTGTAAGAAAAAAGCCCATTTTGCAAGACTTGGGTCTTGCAAATTCAGTGCATGGCATTTGGGGCCTGTTTAAGCTACTGAATCCTAGTTCTTAATCAAGCCTTTGTATAAGGATCCCAGGCATCACAAAAGTGAGAGAGAATCTGGTCCTGTTGCAGAAAAGAAGCCGTGAAACCAAGTGATTTTCAGAACAGCAAAATCTAGAAGACCTTGGATAGACCACAGAATCATAAATGTTGGAAAAGACCACAAAGATAATCTAGTCCAACCAGTGACGCACAGCCACCATATCCACTGACCATGCCCCTCAGTGCAACATCCACACATTTCTTGAACACCTCCAGGGATGGTGACTCCACCACCACCCTGGGCTGCCTGTGCCACTGCCTCACCACTATTCCTGAGAATCAATTTTCCCTAAAATCCAAGCTGAATCTCTCCCGGTGCAAATGGAGACCATAAATTACTATTTGTGTGTTCGGTAACAGAACATTGATTGGCATATCTCTCCATCCCTCCCCAGTCTTACAAGTGTAGAATTCATGTAAACGCTAGAAAAATCAAAAACTGAGTTGAATTCAAGCCTAGCAAACCAAGTCTATGTGGCTTTGTTTTGGCACGGAAAAGAAAACATGGATGTGAGGCTTTTCAGAAAAGATTCTCCCACAAAGTTTATCACAACTTTTTTTTCAGTTTTCAGTTTGAAAGCTTTGGCTACAAGAAGGACCTCTATCATACAATCTCAGCATTTTTCCGCAGCAAAATATGCAAACATTTCTCCCATCAGCATAAATTAGCAGCATATATGTCCTATAAGAAGAGGGTGTGTTTGAGAGGAATGGTATTTTTTTTTTTCCATTCATTATAATGTGGTGAAATATTTTCAAACTTCAAGAAAGAGCCTGTTCTGGGTGGGCTCAAGCATTGGGCAAAGATAAAGAATCATCTTTGCTACAGCCAAGACTGCACTGGAAGAGTGGAGTCACCATCACTAGAGGTTTTCAAGAAAAGAGTAGATGTGGCACTAAAGGACATGGTTCAGTGGGCAAAACCACGGTTTTTGTGGTTTAGATGGGCTGGCTGATGGTTAGACTAGATGATTGAAGAGGTCTTTTCCAACCTTAATGTTTCTTTGATCTGAGCTCTGTGTGCTTTAGTGTCATAACCTACATACATGCAATGGGGTTCCTCCCTCCCAGCTGTGCCATAATGCTGCCTGAGCACAACCCCTTACTGCCCTTCAGCTCATGGGGCTTTTACACAGTGCTTGTGCCCACAGAGGCACAGCTGCTGTTTAGAGAAGGTTATTAGTGCAGGTACAGATGTTCACCTTCTACATTCACATGGACATGTTAACCACCTCTACTTCTCTGCTTTAGACTCTGGAGATGGTATGTTTCACAGAATCAGAATCACAGAATCACCAAAGTTGGAAAAGACCCACGGGATCACCCAGTCCAACCATCCACCCATCATCAATTTTTGATGCAGATTGCATCAATACACATTTCACATCAAATGAAACTTCATGCTTTTTACCACCACAGAAGACCAAGGTAGTCAGTTCCCAATCTGAAGCCCAGCAAAGCCAACAGCAAGCCATCCTCCTCTACGGGGCTCTGAGAAAGAGCAAACTTGGAAGCTCACCTCAGAGGTTATAAATCAGCTGGGAAAGATCCCAAACAGCCAGAAGAAATACCGAAGGTTGAAAGGATGCTTGCTCTGTCAGTTGCCACAGCAGCAATAGCATAAAGTGGAAAAGGGTAAGTTAGATCTTATGTCATTCTGCTATCCACATATCCAAACCAAATGGTTGATTTCCATTTCACATATTGATAAGGCATATCAAAACATCAGCAAGTGACATTATGCAAAAATCCAAATAAACAGACTAAGCCCACAGGTGTTCCTGAAGATAAACAGTGCTCATCTTTATGATCATATTCACTCTGGGGGCTTAGGGTAAGGGGGGAAAGCAACAATCAAACAAAAATGAGGGTTTCCCATGCTTTAAAATAATTTTACTTTTAACAACGTATCAGTTCTTCCAGAGAAATTGTACGTTTCTTAGCAAATAGCTTCTTGGTGAAGGTTTACAGTAGAGGTGGAAGGAGAGCTTTCCACCACTCTCTGTGATGAGAAGTATCAGTGCTCAACGCCTTCAATAAGGAAAGGCATTCATAGCCTCACAGCATCAGAGAGCTCTCACCCACTGCTGATTATGGGCTCCGGTCTGGCAGCCTGCGGGAGCTCAGAGTCCAGCTGAACATCAGTAGTCCCTGGTCCCCTCCCCAAAAATCTCTTCAACCAGGAAAACAGGTTCTTCAAATTAAAGAGAAATATTTAGAGAAGCAGCAGGACCCACAAGATAAAAAGCTAGTCTGGCTAACAGGAGACTAGGGGTCCTACTCACAGATGCATTCCCAGTACCAGTGCAAAATAATTAGTTTTTCTGACTAGTCACTCACACTGACAAGAACAAAGGCTAGCACAGAAAGTCAGAACTTCCTCACTGAGCTTGAGTAACATGGATTTATAAGTCTTATTTAATTTATGTACGGATACTGCAGTTTTAAAAGCAGATAGTATTCCGAGGGGCTAAACTTCTCTGTTTAAGTTATTCTTGCTTTCTTTTTGCTTATCACAGACAATTATTTCATTGTCAGGAAACTGCAAAGAAAAAAGCTTCCAGGAGTCAGTATATGAAGTTTTTCTAAGCTGATGTAAAAACATTCAGGCAGCAGTATAAAGGCATTTCTGAGGTTCTGTTGAATTCAAATCAAATCGACTGCAGGTGACAGCAGGATGACATTGCTCTAGCACATTAAGATGCAAAGCCAGTGTCACTGCCTGTAGACTTCTCCCTTATACAGGACCTGGTCTCCAACAGCAAAACTTTCATACATACAAATGCAACTTTCTCTGACCCTTACAGCCAGCCCTTAACTTCAGGGTTATTTGCTGCCATTCTCCAACTAAACATTCTGCAAGTCCCGAGTAGGCAAGTTCGTTGACGTGGTATTTGGTGTGCCAAAACTCACCTTGAAAAGAGAACTAATGTGAATGGAAGTGAGTGGAAAGACCAGTATTCCAGCCAGACCCAAGAGATCCACTGAAGAATCGAGGAACAATGATGAAGCTAAGAATGGAGGTGATTTTTGCAAGATCTTAAAAGCACAGGAAAAAATGCCTGGAGCAATCACGTGGTAGAATGGAAGAGAAATAACCACAGGGCAAGGTCAACAGGAGGAAAAATAAGCTACTCTGTGAAATGGCACGCTGGCCCAGATAAATTGATTTTCTCATATTTGTATAAGATGTATTAAATAGCCATTCCAAGACCTTAATGGAAAAAGTGGTGTTTTTGTTTACTGAATTACTGAAGAAATTTAAGCATCCTGACATCGACAATTTAACAAAAAATTAATTAGAGAGGGGTGTAAAGTAAGCCGTCTGGAGGCACTGTTTAATTCATTGGTAACTTAAGCTCAGCATAAAAAATGGAATATATTCTGTCGAAGAGAACAAACAAATGCCTTAAAGAAAGTTGTTTCTCACATGGTATACTCATGCATTAAGAATAAATTATCATTACAGAAGGCACCCCAAAGCAGAATTTCATGGATTTCATGCATTTCTGAAGCAGATGGTGCCTCTAGAAACACTAATTTCTTTTTGTGCCATTACTATTTGCTGTTCAACTCCTATTCTTTTAATTATCCACTAATCAAGCACTTAAAAAATAGTAATAACAGCTTCCCAGAATATGAATAAAGAGAATTTTCAGAAGCTCCTCTTCTGCCCCTTCCTACAGAAATAGTATGTTAAATAACCCCAGAGGCTGGGCTGGTGGAAGACCTCCAGTCTCAAACAGTTCACAAGAGGCATAGCCTCACATCTCAGGCCAGAGGGAGGGGGGTATCCTCACATCCCGATGACCAGCCTATCCCAGTGTGCCAAGTCAGGCAGGATTCACCAGTCCACATTGCAGCCTGGCTGTTCAAAACACTCAACAATCTCAAAAGTCCCATCCAACGGAGGGCCTCCACAGAGCCAAAGATTTTTATGACCCAGCAGCCATCGCCTTGCACAGAGAGGCAGCAGAACTGGGATAGATTTGAGGGCAGGATAATAGTTTATATCTTTGTGCGGGGGAAATCTGGGATTATTTATGGAAATTCAGATGTTGCTAAATAACAGATGCTGCTCTGAGAAGGAAAACATCTCTTTTTGTTTGAGGGTTTTGGGGGGGGGGTTTGTTGTTGTTTTGTTGTTTTTTATGTGGTTTAGAAAAGAGAGCTGAGTGTTTGTTCCAGAATACATAACAACTGCATTCAAATAAAATGAATTTTTCTTGGGGCATGGGTCTCATAGGGTACCTACCGTTACTGGACTTCGGGACACTTCAGAAAAACTGTTAAAAAGCAAATTAAAAAATAGCTAGAACTTTATGGCTGCTTTGGTCCATACCCTACTGAAAAGAAAAAAAAAAAAAAAAAAAAAACAACTTGTTCTCTTTCATGCTATCGCTCTGTGGCAGAAGAAAGGGACTTCCATTTAATAGCACTGAAATTGAGAGCTTCACATTTAATGCCTAAACAAGAAAAACACAGAGTTCAGCAGAAGATGGAAAGCCCAACTAATTCCTCCAGCTCAGCCATAACAACTTGTCCTCTACGTGATCACCTCGGCTCTTCTCCAGCTTTGCCATATAAACACACATACCACAGCCCATACTTATTCTTCTTGCACATGGTGGAGGTTTCAGAAAAACACCTTTTTGTTGGATACCGCATTTTGCCATGGCATGGTAAAAAATATTTCACCTTTTACTGATTTTACTGTAAAGGTGCTGGTACGATATTCCTAAGATCTGCCACCACTCAAAAAGTTTATTTGATGCATCTGCAATTTCCTCTTTTTTTGACTTCAATTTATAACTTTAAATTATGTGGGTTTTTTTGCTTGTTTGTTTTTAATAAGTACAATACATTTGACACGCTGAAAAGAACTCACTCCAGTTTTTCCAGGGTTTAACAGTGCAGCAGTAGGAATTACTGTTGTGACAATGCCCAGGGTAAGCATTAGTAATGCAATGAACCTGACTTCTGCCACATTGTAAAGAACATTTTAGATGCTCAAATCACAAAGCTAACCTTTACCAGTGTTTATTTTCTGTATTATTTAATAAAATAAATTTCACAACACGGCTACAAAATTGCATATATCTTTGAAATATCTTTGTTGCTCTAGAAAGCCTCCCAGTGTCCATCTGCTAATAGAAATATGAGAAAAATGTTCCCTTAATTTGGTATATAATGTGTTTACTAAAGACAATAACATTTTGTGGAAGGGTAATGGAGAGAAGGTCACGGTGCATTTAGCCACTGTTTATGTACGGAGCACTGCAGTAAATATTTGATTATGTATATATAGAAAGCCAAGAGAGCACACACGGATTAGTGCACAGACCACTGAGAGCTCTCTACTCAGCCGCCTCACAGCAAGAAGACGGGCCAAGATGGAGGCCCTGTCCCCATCACCTGTCACACACTGCATCACCCTCAAAAGAAAAGGCAGAAGTACCTAGTAAAGTTAGAATTAGGCTGACCATAGCTATTCCCAAAGGAATGGTGTGAGAATGTGCAAAACGCAAAGGATAAGAGCCACTCCAAACCATTATATTTCATAAAGCAGCAATGCCTGGATCTGAGCAACTTGAAGCAAACAAGCAGTTTGGGTGATTCCACTGGCAGATTTTATTAAGAGAAAATTCTCAGGAAACTTTAAAATAAGCCAAAGATTCTCCCTCCACAGTGTAAATGTCTGAGCAAAGCTAAGGATGTTTCCGACAGTGATGAAATGTGGATCACCCCATGGATCTGCTTTGAAGTTACTAAAGTGAATTCCCTCCAACACTTGCTAGTTGATCAGACAATGGTAGAAATCAAACCATATCAGACCCCACCTTCCCTAAGGCTTCTCCTTCAGGGCATGAGCTTTAGGACTTGACAGTGGGAAGTACATGTGATGACAGAGCAGGAAAAAAAAGTGAAAGGAATGAGAAATAAAAGCCTATGTAATTAATGCCCTTTTCAAAACAAATGACAACAACAAAAAAAGCCCAAACCAATAGGACTGCTATGCAGATATCCCAACAGGACACATTAGCAGCCTCCATCTAAGCCAGTTATGCTTTTTCTCTCTCTCTTTTTGTTTTTTTTTTTATTTAAATAATTCATGATCATCATCACACACTCCACTCAATCATGTACCACAATCATCACGTCATCGCCACTCATTCTGGCAGTGAGGGACATGACATGACAAGAGGTTGAATTACTCAGACTTTGTTGCAGCAAATACATAGGAAATACAATAGGGGAGAATTCTGCCCAAAATCACAATCTGAAAAAGTTGTGTTTAACAAAATATTAACCACAAACTGCTTTTATTTGGGGGAAAAAGAAATACTTGTAGAAAAGCCGAGTGAAAATAACGTCATGAGATGAATTCAGGAGATGTCTCGGCAATACACTTCTCAAAGTTCCCACAGAGTGGGAGTCATGTAAAGTTACCTTCATCTGATAATGGCAATGACTTGACAAAGTAGAGTATAAGGCTGAGAGTATGTGGATACACCCGTCAAAATACAAAAATAACATATAAAAAAAAACAGCACCCCCCAGCAACAATGGAATCCCTCATTAAACATAAAAAGTTTGAAGCATCAATGCCTCTAAACAGAAACTTTGTTGTTTCTCTACAAAGAGAATCAGCAGTTAGTCTTAGGTAAATAACAAAACAGTCCAAGTTTATCAAACTACATTAGGACAGTCAAAAAACTGTTTCCAGGAATGTTTCATGTTTAAGTGGGAAAACAGTAGTTCATGAGATGGACACTTCATCTGCCTCTCGAATTATGCATCTGAGATTCACCCTGGTGTGCTATCTCATACTGAAATGTTTGGTATGGGGGGTGGGGGAGGGTTCCTGAAATACATGTTGGTTGTAGAAAAACAAACAGTGCCAGCACTTACAAGCATCTCGATTACTGCTAATATGTAGTGCCCTAGTACAGGCAAAATGTTTGCTGACTGAAGTAAACATCATGATTAATTAAAAGTAAAAAATGATGACACAGTAAGTATGTTAAGAAATCTCTCTTAGTAGTTATAAATGAGTACACCAAATCCTGCCAGTTCTTGCCTATGCACTTCATTGTAAATTCACCAATACTCCCAAATTAAACACATGCAGAACTGTTGACAGGACTGATGCTGTCAGAGACTCATCCTCCAAGTACTGACAACTTAAGTAATGTTCTGGCTTCAGCCAGGCTGCTCGGCATTGTGAGACGGACCTCAGGCATGAGGCTACTGCAGCATCACAACATAGGTTAAGGCTGGATACTTACACCCTTATGATTAAGATGCAAGACAAATCCTTGGCAATTACTCAGCAAGCACGTAAGTGCATGTGTAGCTTCAAGATTTCAAATAGCCTCAACTCCATTCAAGCAAACCACAGACTTAATTTTTGCACTGGACAAAGTTTTTAGTGAACAAGTACTGAATATAGGCTATATACAGAGTAGAGTGCTTCCTCATTTATGAGTGGCAATATCTAGCTTCAAAGTAAGTGTTTTCCATGTAAATAAACAATGTTATTTTAAATAATCATTTTAATACATACCATTATAATAAGCAACAAGCTAAAAGGTATTGAGTATAATAGCATGCTAATACCTTAAACATGAAACAATGAATAGTGCTTACATCTACAAGCTTACAGTCTAGACAAGAGCAGGAGCATTTAAAATACAAGAAAGCCTTACAGTGGGAGGGGGAAAGAGGTAAGATAATTGAATTTAGAACGTGATATATTTACATTAAGATGTGTAATGAGAAGCTAATAGGATTAGTGGGAAAAAATAATTGGATTTAAGAATACACATAATTGGCCTTTTGCTATGAAACTATCACATACACAAGGAAGATACCTGGAAATGGGAATCCTCTAGCTGTGCTATGGTCAAAAACAAGCATTAAAAATTAAAGTGGGGACTTTTAAAAATGTTTTTACTTGTAAACTTCTTAAGAGGAAGTAGCAGACTAGAAGGATTTCATTTACTGGCTCCCTTCCCTTCTGTCCACTTAAATACTCAAGTAATTGTATGAAGAATAATGGTTTTTTTTATTATTATTCAGAACAGTGCCATGGGGTTGGTGATATGTGTATCTACTTAGGCTGAGATGACATTCTGTATTGTTACAAGACGAGAAAAACTAAACAGGCACCTCTTAGATCTCTGTCCTTCACTATGAGAGAAATATCCACTAAGAGCCAAAAAAGAACTGGACTTAAAATAGCAAATTAGGAATCAGAAGTATTCATCACATTCTTCTCCAACACGATCACTGAATGCACACCCTGCCTCTCCCACCAGAGGCAGAGGGAGAGAGAGCTGATGTCTAAATACAAAGCACGTAAGAACATGAGAGGAAGAATCAGGTGGAAATATTTCAAGAAAAACCAGAGAAGCAAGCTATTCTTTTCTGCCCAAGTGCTTGCATAGATCATTTCCAAGGAAACGCTAACTATAGATTTACGATTGTGAAAACAAGCGTTTGTGCTCTTGCATAAAAAAAAGGCGTTTTTTCTTATTGACGCAAGAATAGCACTGCTTAAAGAAGTCTTTGGCTGAAAAAGGTCAATCTCACTGGAAATATCATTTCACTTTTCAGTCACGTTTTGCGATGCAGTCTCCAGACAGGGTGAGATTTTGAAGCATATTTATGACTCAGCTGCTCTGATGGTGATACTTGAAAGTATATAAAGACTTCGATTCCTTACATGTTGAGAGTATGGTTTCTATTAGGGAGAAGAGAACTTCAAAAATCTGTCCCTATCAATCTGTAAATCCTTTCTCATGTTTTGTCCCCTGTTCCTTTGAGGAGAGGGAATGCTATTGCAGCGTGGTAGAGTTCAGCTGTCCATCAGAGCCCAAGGCTCTGATGTGGGGCTCCATGGGCTGCAGCTCCAGCCCAGGGTGCTCCTGTGGAGACTCTTCACGGGCTGTGTCTCCTTCAGGCCCCATCCACTGCTGCCCCATGGACACCTCTATGGCTGCACGGGAAGATCTGCTTCATGTGGTGCCCACAGATTGCAGTGGGATTGCTCTTCCATGACACTCTCCTGAGATCCAGGGAGCTGCTGCTGTGTGCCTGGAGCTTCTTCCGCCCTCCTGCACTGACCTTAGTGCGTGCAGGGCTGCTCTCTCACATCTCTCACCCCTCCCTCCTAGCTGCTGTTCCATGGTGTTATTTCGCTTTCTGAAATGTGCTCTCCCAGAGCACACCCAGCATCACTCACAGCTCAGTTCTAGCAGCAGTGGGTCCCTTTTGAAACAGCTGGAGCTGGTTCTGAGCTGAGATGGGGGCAGCGCTGGGCTCTGCTCACAGAGCCTCCCTTGCAGCATCCCCACTACCAAAACACTGAGACATAAACCCAGTACAAAGAGCTGCATGGATGAGCGGAGCTGCCCGTCAGCGAGGAAGCGCTGCAGAGTTTGGGAGAAACACATGACAGTGACAAGCAGAGCACGGGTGTGTCACAAGGAGCCCTGCTCTAACAGCCAGGAGCACATGGTTACTGTGTGGAGGTCATTCAGCAATTCTCATGGGCAAGGAGGTAGTAGCAGTTTTCAAAAGAATGAGGTGAACGCATAAGGTTTTTTTTCCTAAAAATGGAGCTTCAGTAACAAGCAAACAACTACTTTTATGGAGAAATAAGTACTCTCCACAATGATCCATGAAACCGTGTCTTCCCTACTCCTCCCAGCCCCTCACATGTCTCAAGCCTGAGACAGCTTTAGGCCTCTATTCCCATCACATCATACCACAAAACTAAGACGCACCTTCTCCGAAGAAATAGTATTAAGAGTGGGGTGTGTTCAGCACCTCTGAGCAGAGAGCCTCCCCACCCAAAGCTGGGCAATTCCTTGCCAAATGTACCAGACAGCAGTGTGTTACACTATATGCATGTTGGGCTTTCTCCCACAGCAGACCCCACCAGCCCAAATCACCATAGTCCCATATGGAGGCCCAGCTGGTGCATTTAAGCAGTTCCTGTCATGTCCCTCTAGTTGTGTCTACACATTGTGACTGCTGCTTCAGCCCTGAAGAAATAAAACTACTGAATACAGTAGAAAAGGGGTTACAGTGTTTTTTTTACAAGGAGGGAAGGAGGGAAGGAGGGAAGGAGGGAAGGAGGGAAGGAGGGAAGGAGGGAAGGAGGGAAGGAGGGAAGGAGGGAAGCCTTAATAGATACATCACAACAAAGAGAGAGTGAAAGAGGATCAAAGGATTTACTGAATGAATGTGTCAAGAGATGTTAAGAAGACAGCACAACGGGAAGCAAATAACATACTGAGGCGGTGGCAGAGCCTGCAAAGTCCCTCAGCACAGAAATAACCTGGCAAGAGCAAAAACATCCATAAGATACTGCAAGAGAAATACCATATATCAGTGCCTTTGAGGGGAATGAAAAGATGGAAGGGGTAATTCTCCTACTAGGCAGCTTTGTAAAATTGTTCTGCCGTGACCTGGCAGCCCACTATTGGTCTGGCTGATTACTACAGCCAAAGTTCTTCCAGAGTTTATAGCGAGCATAAACAAATGCTTTTCCACTAAAACCAATATAAACAAATCATCCACTAACACATTCTCCCTTCCAACAGTTGTACACTGTCAAATAGCATATGAGCTCCAAAAGCAGTTACTCAAATTCAGAAGTGAGCAGCATTCATCTGCCTGTCCCTATTGAAATTCACCGACCTTTTATGAACTGAAGTCAGTTTCCCTTAGACCTGAAAGGTCAGAATCCAAGTTTGCCATAGCTGTGTTCATATTTTGTGAGGTTTTTAGCTAGAAATCCACAGCCTCCAACAAGGATACTTCAAACAGACCGCAGGGGAAGTCAGAGCCAACTCAAACCCAGAGACGTTTGCTCGAGTGCAGGACAATGACGAGTCTCAGAATAGCGAGAAACGTGTACAGCCACTGAAAACATAGCACAGTAAGAGCTGGGCTACTTAAGTTATTGAAAGCTGATCTTTCTGCCATGTAGGAATAGTGGTACATTTGTGTAGCAGTTCTACATAATTTGTTGCTGCTGTTAACAAATGTAGATTTGGAACCACATCCTCATTAGACAGAAGCAACACAAGCAATTCCTCCTCATGACTCTTAAAGAAGAAGAATACAATGTAGTAGTGTTTCTCTAAAAGCTGGTCTAATTGTGACAGAACAGGGATAAATCAGAAAGAGAAATTTTGTCTGGCTCTCAAGGTCAAAACTAAAGTCTGCTTTCTTTTCTTCTGCAATATCCCCTAGTCTGGAGAAGGGATAAAATACTTTCCTGAAGGTTACTATTAAGTCTTGAGCTCGATAGAAGTCCCTGAATAAAAGGCAAATATGAGAGGATTCTTCTTTTGACTCTATTGTTCAATATGCCAATCAGCAATAAAAGTATCAATAGTTCCCAACTCTTCTTGTAGTCCTGGGGAACCAGCAGTGTTCTTCGCCAGGATTTTGTTCAGCTGCTCAAAGATATGAAAACAATGCATTTTTCTGTACAACAAATTACAAATACTCTATGTCATCTGCAAATTGGACAGGAAATGCTGCACAAGTGTTATGTATAATCCAGCATTGATACGCATTTTAAATTTGGCACAATTCATTCTTTCCACAACTGTATTTTTTTCTTTGAACTCAATAACTTTAAAGTATGCATCAATTCTAGCTTAACTAAACCAGCCATGATCTCAAAATACCCATTTAACTCTAGCAGTGCATAATCCAGTGCAGTAATAGAGGGACTACATTAAAAGCTAGTAATTTATAATACAGCTAGGCCACAGTGACTAGAAAAACAGACCTGATAGGAGATAAACAGGTTCACCTTCTGTCCCCGAGATTGTCTCCAAGTCATTCATGACTGATGTTTGTCTAATCTGTTCTTGCTCCAGACTTCATTCTGGCGTTCCCCAGGCAATTAATTCTAGCACTCCATTGTCTGTTCTGTTAGAACTTTTTTGTTTTTTTTTTTCCCTGTATCTTTTTTTGCCACATTTTTAAACTCTCTGTAGCTTTCTCCCATTTACCAGGGACCAGGAGAAAATGTTATTCCTTTTTTCTTTCCACTAGTCTTAAACACTCTTCTCAGTCTCCATTTCTTTAAGCTGGATAATCCTCATGTTTCCATTCTTTTCTGTAGTCCATACATTTCAGCCTCATTTTTTTTTTTTT